>CAMTDV010000349.1:12500-17500 GCA_947069175.1 Scalesia atractyloides
AGAATTCTTTTAGAAGGAAGAAGCTTAATTGAGGCCGCCTTGCATTCTCGCTGTCTGGGAGCTCCACTCATCACCCATATCACTCGAGAACCCAACCTTTTCATTACAGTAATGTGATTTCATGTCTCTGATGATTCGGCAGGAGGAAAGAGGGAAGGCTTTGACAGATCGGCTGAAGAAGGATCGGGGTTCAAAGGAGTCTGAAGCTTGTCAAAAGCCTTTTGACGATTTGAAGATGTCGATGGTGATGGAGCCGGTGCTGCAGTTGCCTGAGTTTGATAAGCCATTTTCGGTTGAAACTTTCGCTTCTGGGAGAGACCTTGACGGTTTTCCAGTTGGTGATGCGGAAAGTGAACAAGGAGTCGTCGGTTGAAGACTCAAGCTTGTGGGCTTGATAGAAGGAAAGGAGTTGGCTATGATAGATTGGGCATCTTCTCGCTTACGACTTGGTCTCGTATGGGACATTCCCTCATGATGGAATGGCTACCTTTTTTGTCTTGTCTACTCAAGGAAGAGCGGGATACTTAGCTGAAAGGGTGAACAAGGCCGAGCGCCTTCAAAACTTGCTCCAGACTACCTTCGTCGGGCAGCAGTCGAAGAAGGGATAGTGCGCAACTCCTTTTATTAAGATCTGAGACTCTTAACGGATTTCTCTCCAATTAAGAAGTGACGGAGGTCTTTCGAGATTGAATATGACTGATAAGTCTATATAAACTATATAAAGAAGAATTCTGTCTTTCGAAGCGAGCCGTTGGCAAGAAGCACAGAATCCGCTCGGGGGCTCAGCGCATATACCCTGTCTTCTTTCATTGAAAAGGTACGGTGACGAATGAACGGATCAAGCAGTGCAGAAGGACCTACGACGATGAAGTAGAAAGGGGGACGTAGGGAAGCTGCGGGCAATTTGCGTAAGTAAGAAAACAAGAAAAAAGCGGCTAAATGCCGACAAAAACCAACCAACCAACCGACGACGTCCTGTCAGAGGCGGTGAAAGCCCTATATATATAACGATAAAAAGATAGATGGTCATGGTTTAAACTAGATTGTCCCAGTTAGAGTTTTTACTATAGCTGCAACCTATCTCATATTGGGGAGAAGTGTACCGCTCTCGATCAAACTAGAAATAGAATAAGAGAAGAAAGGCAGTGCAGTAAAAACACTTCCTGTTTGGTTCACTTTCTTTCGGATAATGAGTAAGAGAACGGAGCGAAAAAGCAAGGCCCAGAGGTGCTCAATGAGCCGGTAACCCTTCCTTCTCTTACTTGAAGAAGATCGAATCGGTCCAAGAAAAGTCATGCTGACTCTCTGGCTACGATTGCTTCTAAGATCAAAATCAAATGAATTGGTCAAGAGTCTACTTCCTTCTTTGATGTTGATTTGATAGAGATAGCAGAGGTCTTCGTAGCAAGGATCACATCCGATTACGATATTGATAGAGTTTTTGTGCCGGGTCCTGAAACTTATTTACCTAAAATCCGCATTACACCAGAAAAATCTGTCTCTTACCGCGCATCAGCTTGAAGAGCGGCTATCGGAGTCAAGCTTAAGAGAGCCTCCTACCTAGTCAAATACTGAACTTAAAAAATAAGAAGACCATCATCGAGTACTGAATCGGATTCAGAGATCACCAGCCTATCGAACAATAGCCCTTCGGGAGGAAGAGCTCTCGGTAGTTGCGGTGGAGTAAAAAAAGAATTATTGCTTTCGGAACCGGGAACTGTCTGGTCCTCTCTTATGATAGCATCGTCATCCGCGCAGCCTTTCTTTATCCCTTGCTTTTTACGGCCCTGCTACTAATAGAATAAAAAGACTAAAGTTCCGTTGGGTGCTGCCTTAGTTCGCTAGCTTCGTTGTATGGAATGACCGGACTGACTTCAGGGAAGTTTTTGTGGCCAAAGGAAAAGAGTTGGGTTCTCTACCGAAGCCGTTATTGGGCTTTCCTTTTCACCAGGGAAACTTCCACGAGCTTTAGGGTAACCTCTGTCTTCATGTTCACATCTTTTTCTTACTCTTTCATTGGGCCTTTCGCCTCCCTCGAAGTAAAAACTATCCGGTGAGACCAGATCAGCCAGAAGCCTTGGTGTGCTAACCAAAGAACCCGCCCCAGCGGACCCAGTTTCCAAAAGTTGAGTGGTCTGCGCATAACACCTCCTGACGGGGCATCTCCTCCATCCCCGTTGGTCCTTCCAAAACCTACTTCTCTTTTATTTCTTTTATTTTCTTCTTTTTCACTCTGGCGCAGCATTGTCCACTGGGGATTAGTAACAAAATAAAGTAACTGGCTGATGGGAGACCTGTTCCACGTCTTAGCTTCGACCTATACCGAAAGAGATTAGTTCATTGATCAACTACCACTTGATCCCCTAGGTAAAGGAATTTTTCTAAGGTGCCAAAGAGTCCCCTCCTAATAAGTAGGGCTTTGCTGGTCTTGCAAGCATTCGTCTACGTTTGCTCGCAAAACTGCTAAGGTTAAGATAGCCAATCCCGTTTTGTTTCGGCAGAAACGAATCAATTTCGAACAGTGTATTATAGTCGACGGGCCTCTAGCGATGATCGGACCCAGATAATCAATGTATTCATCGTGCCCCCCCTGGGTTCGGTGAAAGAATTGAATTTCCCGATGAGGTAGCCTGCTGGGACTTTGCTAGAAAAGGGATTAGCGGCTTAATGCATGGATTTGAGCTGTGAAAGGCCTTTGTAAGTGGCTTGCTCATGCCTTCCCGCCTTACTATGTCAACAAAGAGCCAAAAATGCACTCAATGAAGGCCACGATCAATAGTAGGGGTTTCTCTCTCAATTAACAAGCCCAGGGATCACAGACGAGATCTAACCTAGTGGTTTCGCTTTAATTCATTAACTATACGAAGATCTTATTTCTTACCTACTAGATCGATTGAAAGAAGCCTTCGGGTTACAGTCAACTCATAAAATACTCTCCTAAGGAGATATTCTTTCTATCCATAAACAGAAAGGGGGAGAGATTCCTGCTTGCCTACTTCGCGGATCGAAGGGAGAAGACCTATTATATTAAATAAAAAAAAATAAAAAAAGAGAAGAAAGGCTTTCGTCGTCTTTTTCCCGCTTTCACCTTCGATTGCGAAGGGCTTTTTTCCCGGTTTTCAATTCCTCTCCGGCGAGGTTTGAACTTCGCGTGGTGGGAAGGCCTTCCCGATTCGCATCTTCCCGTCCAGCAAAGAAAGTGAAGGGAGCGGACAGCGAGTTGGAGGACGCTGCAGAACCGCGTGATTGATCCATCTGCGCTATTCCCTAATTGAAGAAAGTTGTAAAGCCTTCAGAGCCTCAGTCCCTACCATTTTTTTGAAGAAAATGAAAGCTGACTAGCAATCGCTCGTTTTTCTTATTAGCATGGGATTGGATGTTAATAATGAAATAAAAACATATATATATATATATTAGAAGAGAAGGCAATCCCCGTGGAATTCCTATCGATTTCCGATGGATAACAATCCATCTTTCTCGCTTTCGCTCTTTCTCCCAATCAGTCGCGAGGGTTCCGGCATGAGAACGCAAGTGCCGGAATCAAACAAAAGGTCCGAACGTCCGAGGACGAAAGAGAAAATGCTCCGCGGGGAAGTCGTTTCCATCTAGGATAGCGTATTCGTGCCGGTTAGACGTCGGCCATGAAATCCATCACTATACCGAGCAAATCATGGGCATTCACATCTCGGTCAAGGGGAACTGTGCGCGATTCTCTCGTGAATCGCCTTCAGCAAGGTATGGCATTCAGGTCTTAACCCAGGGAGAAATCTTTCTTCATAGATACAAGACATTCGTTGCTGATCTAAAAAAGATCTTCTCCCGTGGGCGTTAGCGGACGTTTTTCATTTTTCACTCGGTCCTTACTTCCCAAAGCAAAGGTTTTTTTAGGTTGACTTTGGAAAGCCGCTAAACAGGCCTATAGGTTCGCCTTTCTATTTATAATAGAAGAAGTCTAATAGAATTAGTATAGAAGTCTATATAATTAGCCAAATCGTCTGAAGCATGAACAGAATCGCCTTTGTTCCGAAGGCCTAGCGAGTTAAGCGAGTTCCTTTTTTCTTTTTTCAAAGGCAGTC
The DNA here is from genome assembly GCA_947069175.1 of Scalesia atractyloides. NCBI lineage: Eukaryota > Viridiplantae > Streptophyta > Magnoliopsida > Asterales > Asteraceae > Scalesia > Scalesia atractyloides. The sequence goes on from CAMTDV010000349.1 coordinate 16,577, forward strand.
CTTTTCTTTCCCCGACCGATGACTCGCTTGTTCAGTACTGCTAACTATTATTGGAGGATTCCGTCCCCTCGGACTACCAGTAGCTTCGGTTGTTGAATCTCGTGCAAGTTAGGTTGTGGTTGTATTGGCTGCAAGCGGAACGTAGGCGCTTTAGGTGTGTGTTGGCCATGCACTCTCGCGTCGTGTAATGTCGTATGTATGATAGAGGTGGTGTGGTGATTGACCTCAATGCTAATGGTTATCCCCAAGTTCAACGAATGAATGAAGCTATGCTATGATCGTACCCGGATAGAGATGATAGTCTTCCTCTGATGTCTCCAAGCCGACCATAATAGAATCGATAGGCGAAGCAGGCAATAGCAGTCTGTTCTCGCCTATCGATAGATAGCAGGTTGCTTCCAAGCTCAAACCATTTGAAACGGAATTGCTACTTTTTTCTTGTTATTGATAGAGTGGTATTCTCCGCCCCTGTCAAATAAAGTAGAGGAGAGTCTTTCTCCAATGAGAATAAAGAAAGTTTTTGGGCAAGACAAGAAAGGAACTCGCCCTTTGACACCAAGGGATAAGAGCGGATTGCTGGCGATGACTTGGTGAAGGGAATCTATGAGAGAAGGTTCTCGACGAACCGGGTTCCGACCGAATAGAGCGCGGAGCCAACGAGTTCAGTCGAACAACGTAACGAGTCTAAGGGCGCTTGAAAGGAATGGACGGGCGAAGGAAAATGAAATATGAAAAAAAATCTGCTTTGGGAGTGTGAGATAGGCGGACGGGGAGTACGCAGCCGAACAACCGCAGGGGCTTCCAGCAGTGATAGCTGAACTAACCAGACGGGCCGCCCAAAACCTGGAGCTGACATTGAAATCGGAAATAAAAGTCGGACCCCGGCTATCCGAAGAAGGCAGACTGAAGCGGAGGAGCAGAAAA
>CAMTDV010000349.1:22500-29116 GCA_947069175.1 Scalesia atractyloides
CGAGCATCCGTATACTTGCCACTGTGTAGAGCGTCCAACAAAGTTATCACTCGAACAGTAGTACTAAGGTTAACGTATGTCCTATTGCTCGCAGCTCAATTACGTCAATTGGGACTAGAAATCGTGTTAAGGCTGAGATATTTTGTTGTTTCTGGGTCTTTTTCAATAAGATTTCGTACAGTCTCACACCCCCAGACATGTGATGTAAGCAGGTTCGGTATATGAGTGACTCCATACCTCGATTACTGCCTTCCGCCATTGCTGTGTTCCATTACCTGTATAGTATGCTATATGGGTCTGAGGTAACTCATAGAGATAAATGCGATACCAAGCAATCAAGTTGTAGTTATCAATAATAAAATACGCTTGCAAAGAAGAATATTTGCAAGTTATTCCATTAAGGGATTAACAGAAATCTCAGGAACATCTCTTAAAAGAGAGTTCGGGTACAAAACGAAGCTCTAGTGATTTATCTTATATAAATCCAAGCAGGACGCAATATCTTATTCTATTATTCGCATAGTATGAGATGGGTCAGTCGTAACACTATTAGAACAAGAGTGTCATCACTGCAGGTCTCTTAGAACGTAAAGCATAGGGCGCTAGTAGGACGGATCGAGCTGGCCTTACTTAGGTGGTAGGAGATATTTGTGCTTAGCCTGGAGTGGTACACTCTAGGACTCTCCGCTGCGAACCTCATTGAAATGGCAGGTCCAGGAAAATAAGGCACTGTGCGAGCAGAATCAACCTATCACGCGTCGTGCGCCGGCATCGGAACTATAGAGCCGGCGTGAAACTGCATCAATCTACCCATCGTGCAAGCTTATGGTTCAACAAGACTTATGAAAGTGAAGCACTAGCAATTGGTTCTAGTTATCTATCAACGGTTCGCTTAGCATGATCGTATGGAGCGACGACTATGCTAATTACTCTAAACAGATAGTTCTATATCGACAGGTCACATCTCACCAGCCTCAGCGCAACGTCACTTGTAGCTATCGTAACAGGCCACCCTGTTTACGCATTCTTGTTAAACATGCAGGTCGGTAACTAAGACGATCCCGGCATGATAGGATCTTAAATATATAAGACGGCATCAGCCGCCCGCTACTGCTGGCCAAGGGCTCGAATCTCAATTCTCTACCGGTGCAAACTGTACCTAGCTATGCGGCCAGTCAAGGTGGGCAATAAACTACACAAAGAAACGAACAAAATTCTTAGATCTTAAGTAGAATCAGCGTCACTACATAGCGACGAATGTCATGAGCTCTGCGTGTTATGATAAAACATGCATCTCTTGCATACGCAGGGAAGTAAAGACAGAGCGAGTAGTCATTTAGAAGTTCAAGATTCATAATGAATTTGACATTTTTCAGCTATGCTGTGAGCACATGTACCTCAAAAAATACCTGGAACAACTGAAAAATTTTCTTTAAGGAGTGTCCATGCTTCGGACGAAAACTAAGTGGGGCTGTAATTGGCGAGATTCTAGCACGTTGAACAGCACTAAGCCACTAAAAGTTATAAACCTAGTGTCGGCAGAGTAAAGCGCAAAAATGGCGCTGGTGGGATCACTAGTAGTAGTATCCTTTGCTGGTAGTTACTGGCTACAATGCTAGGAACAACACTACTGGGTTGGACATTGTAGTGATTGCCAGCATACCTAGTCTCTAGACGCAAGAGCATGAGAACTCGTTCCCCAAAACTTTAAAGTCCTTAATGCTTACTATTATCCAAGTTCGGTGTGCGTCAATTTTCTCTCCTGAGTGTATCCTCTGCTTGATCCCTTCAAAAGTATAGTCTAAGGACTATAACGAAGCTAAATTGAACAGTCTAGGTGTCACAGTTAACAACGTAGACCTGACTTTTGACCTACCGATTCTGTACCGAAAGGGAATCGAATTCTAATCAAGACTGTGTTCTGTATTGGAGAGTAATGCCCGCGTTTTTCTAAAATAGCAGGCCAGCATGAGGTATCTGCACCGGATATCATATTCTCAAACCATCAACTGGGTGCCTAAACCTATTATAATGTTGATTCCTGTTGAACAAACGTTAACACCGTACACTGAACCGTCAATCCCATAAGGCGGACATAGGGCCTCATCTCACAGCCTGAGGAGTTTACCGGCTTGTTATTACTAATTAAGATAAAAGTAAGCATGGACTACTACATAGCTGTCGTCAGTGCATGTCGCGAAGTGACCGAAAGTCAAGGAACAAGAAGGTGACCAGACATCAGAAATGGGCAAACAGAAGGGAGGACATAAATACGGAAGGATCCGCTAAAAGTAGACTAGATAAACGTACTCAATCAGAGGTCGCGCTGACTATGACTGCCATGTGAATCATAGAGCAAAATGGCTATGTATCGTTACGAGAGTCCCATTAAAGCAACTTGAATATAAATCAAAAAGAATGATGAGGATTTTATACGCAGGGAAAGTCCCAGAGGCTGAGAAAGATAATATGGCACGCAAGTGATATGATAAGATGTCTATAATCACAGAGATGTTAGGTTTTCCAATGTACCGCCGATTACTAATTAGCCTTTTAGAATAGAAATTGCTTATATGAATGCAAACGCCCACACATAGTGAGCACTTACCTTTTTTTATCTAACTTGAATATTATGCTAATACTCGTGTATGAGTGTGAGATTCCGAACGGCCTCGCCCTAACAATGTCGTAATGGTGGGGTGTCTGCATGTGATAAGCTTCCTTGGATATAAGGAACATTCTAAATCCAAATAAAAATAGACAAATCATAAATCCACAATAAGCTTTCATATGGGACCATGTGGTCAATTCTTAAGAATGCCTCACTCATATGAAGATTGACAATGCTGGTTCCAACAGAGACGCTAATTTAAGACGAAGTATGAAACTATAATCAACTCAAAGGCAGAAGTTGCAAGACGAAAAATAATGAGATGCTTTACGAATATAGGGACTTAGAACAATCCATACAGGCCTAGTTTCTTAATCAATGCGTAGGATGTCATGCATCCATACTTTTTTCTGCCCCCATAACTGCGGTTCCGGACGAGCGGCGGCCGCAGGAGATTAGAAATAAGCTATAGAGAAGACGCGTTCTTAAGCATCTATGTATTGTGGACTGTCTTTTTATTTCCTAATCTAGTTCGCAGAAGATACTAAGCGCTAACTTGCATATGACAACTTGATGTATACACAGCCTTACGCCGTACGTTGAGACTTCAATTTAACAGACTGGTACTAAGGCTATTTATTAATGAACAGACCCTGTCTATACTGAGTTCGACCAAGGGCATATGGTATACAACCTAGCGCAAGAGATCGACGTGGTTTATGAGCACTATGTTCAAACTCCACAGAAGAGCAAGAACAGGCCAACCGCCAATTTAGTCACGGCTGAAAGAATGCACGAGCCAAGTTCAGATAAGGGAATGCTTCCCCCGAACCATTAAAGGGGATTCAGAGCGGACTCGACGAAGAGGGAGGGAGATGCGGCGGGGAAGGAAAAAGGACTATCATCAGAAAGATGGACGGAGATTTATTTCTCTTTATTTTATTTCATTCGATATACAACTTAGGATTTGAATTAAAGACGCGTCGAGGTAGTCTAGGGGACATTGCTATGTACATGGTTCGAATACTCACCTTAATCTCGGAAGGGAACACGCTTTTAATCGTACCAAGACTGGGTTGTGTAGTGTGACTAAATAAGAGTCGGGCCCGGCATCCTTACACATCTCGTGACGATTAACCAGCCGCTCGGCGGCCTAATTGGGATAGTCACCTTCGTTCTTTTGCCTAGACACTTTCTTAATAAAGAATATAACCTATGGCTTCGGCTCCTGCGGATAAGCAGCTAGGCTAACAGAACCGAAAGGAAGTGGTGCGCATGTAGCTGCTGCTATACCCTCGCAGTCCGGTAGACACGCGCCCCCTCTTAAATCTTGAATGGGATGGAGGGTAGATGATCAAGACGACAGTTTGACACAAGGTCATGGCTACAAAGCAAAAGTTTTAGAGAATCGTCGTAGCTATTTCCCTTAAGAAATCAAACCAGACCATTTCCTCGACTGACAGTGCAGCACGTTGGAGATTGCAACAGAAAGAAGGGACACAGTTATTAGGGTTATTTAAATCAAAACTGAACCAAAGCATATCTGGTGTTGATGAGCACCTATTAACAGCTCTCATATATGTACTGCCAGCTATACTAAGCCGTCTTAGATGAAAATACGATGAACTTTTATTCATCGTTACAGGTCATCACAGATCTGCACTTTTTTTCTGTGGTAGAAATTCCCAACTTAGTAACCCGTAAATACCCTCTTGACTGTTAACTCGAGATCCGTGAAAGTTCGGCGAAGGGGGGGGGGGGGGGGGGGTCAAACTGAAGGGCTGAAGCACCTATCTTTAGTTCCAATCTCTCGAGCGACTTTCAATTCCGTCAATTCACGTACATAAACCTGTGCAGCCCTTAGTTTGGCCTTCTTCGGATACCATATTAGTTCTTTAGCATTATGATCATTGCTTTTAATACTATGGGGAGACTACCTATATGCTATGTCTATGAGGGTTAGCGTACCTATACAGCCGCGTTTTTAAACAAGACTATTCCATACAATTTCAGTAATATAGCGCGGGACTAAAGATCATCCTATTTCTGCTTAAAGAAATACATTCTTGCAGAAAATACAAAACTTTTTTTGTTTAAAATAACGGGCCCCCCCCTCGGGTTAAACCCCTTTTTTTAAAAGACTTCCTTTTTCCGCTTTTAAAAGAAAAAATTCCCCCTCCCCTTTCCCCAAGGAAAAAAAATGGGGAAAAAAGCAAGGGGTCCCGGGGGCCCCAATCTTTATGGAAACCCAAACCCTTTTAAAAGGAACCCAAACCCAAAAAGAAGGGGGAATTTTTTAAAAAAACCCCAAAAACTCCCCAAAACCCCTGGGGAAAAAGGGGAAAAAAAGGGGTTTTTAAAAAAAGAAAAGAAACGGTGTTAGCCCTTTTCGCCCAAATTTGAAAAGTAAAAACCCAAAAGGGAAAAAAAGAAAAAAACTTTTAGGCTTTTTTTTTTGTGAGGGTTTAAAAAAAAAATTTAAAAAAAGGGGGGTTTTTGGGGGAAAAAAAAGGGTTTTAAAGAAGGGCAAACCCTTTTTTTAATTTAAGGTTTAAACCAAAAGGGGAAAAAGGAGCCCCCCTTTTTAAAAAAATTGGGGGTTTTTTGGTTTTAATTTTTGGGGAAACCCGGGATCATTTGCTCCCCCTGCGGTTTTTAAAAATTTTCCTTTTTTCAATCCCGGGGAAAATTTTTCCCAAAAGGGGGGGGAAAAACCTTCAAAACCCCCCCCTCCTTGCCTTCTTAGAGGGGGGGGTTTTTTAAAAATTTAAATAGTTATTAAAGGGCCTTTTAAAAAATTAAAAAAAATTTGGGGGCTTTTAACAAATTTTTTTTTGCAACTAATTTTTTTTGGGGCCAAAAACCCCCCCTTTCCCCCAGGGAAAAACAACTTAAAAAATTGCTTAAGGGGGTTAAATTAAGGAATTTTTTGGAAAAAAAGGGTTTTATTTTTAAGGGAAAAAGAAAAAAATTTTTTTTTTGGAAAAAAATTCTTTTTTCACTTTTTGGGTGCAACCCCTTTTTTGGGGTGGAAAAAAAATTTTTTCAAAAGTTTTTTTCCCCAAAAAAAAAGCTCCTTTCCTTTAAAAAGGAAAAACCCTCCCAAAAACCTTTTTTTACTTTGGGTTTTTTTAATTTTTCCCCCCGGGGGGTTTTAAAGATAAATTTTTTGGGGGCCCCTTGATTTCCCATAATTTTTTTCCCCCCCTTTTTTAAAAAACCCCGTTTTAAAAAAAGGGGGTTTTGCTAAAATTAAATTGCCCCGTTTTTTTAAAAAGGGGGCCCCTTAGAAAAAAAATTTTTTGGGGGAATTTTTTCCCAACGGGAAAATTGGGGTAAAAAAAGGGGAAAGGGCCCGCACCCAAAAAAAATTTTTTAAATTTTAATTTTTTGGGAATTCCAAAACCCTTAAAAAAGGGGGTTTTTTTTAAAAATTATTTAATGGAAAGGGGGTTTTTTAACCTAAAAAACAAGAATTCCTTAACCTAAAAAATTTTTTTTAATTGGGAAAAGGTTTTTAATTTAAAGGGGTTTTTTTTAAATTGGGCCCCCTCTTTTGGAACTTTGTATAGGGGTTTCTATTTTTTTGGGGGGCCCAAAAGGGGTTTTTTTAAGCTATGGGAAAACCCTTTTTTTGGGTTTTAAAAAAAAAGGGGGGTTTTTTTTAAAAAAATTTTTAAAAAAAGGGGCCCGGGTTTTTTGAAAAAACCCAAAAAAATTGACCCCCTTCAAAAAACCCAAATTTTTTAAAAAAAAAAGCTTTCTTTTAAAAAACTTTTTGGGGGTAGGGTTTTTTTTTCCCTAAAGGTACCCTGGGCCATGCCCGGAACCGGTTTTTCTTTTTTTGGCCCGGGCGTGACTTTCATGGGTAAAGTGGCCCCTATTTGAATGGGCCAAAATTCCGTCTCGTTTAAAATTTGGGCCCTGATTGGGCCAAACAAGGCCGGGGCCCGCGGGCGGTGGCACCGTTGTTCCAACAATACTTGGTGCTTGTTACATCATAGC
>CAMTDV010000350.1:0-28562 GCA_947069175.1 Scalesia atractyloides
ATAGCGAGCGTAAACATAACCACAAACACACATAACACATAAGTAACATAAAACCACATAAATAACTGCGATTTGCGATACGATGAGATTAGCGACACGATTTAATAAGAATTAGATGCGACATAACATACAATACCATAATTAATTAACATAAACTTTATTATCAACCAAATCTCGGATTTACAAAGGAAGTACAACGACAAAAACAAGGAAAAAGATAACAACAAATTTCCAAGTTGTTACAGTCTCCCCTACTTTAGGAAATTTCATCCCGAAATTAGGTAGTAGCTATAACAAATAGATGCGGGTACTTGGCCTACATATCACTTTCCAATTCCAAGTAAACTCGGCCGTGTTTGCCTCCCATCGGACCTTCACGATAGGGATGCGAGAGCGTCGGAGTTTCTTGGTTGCTCGGTCCATGATTTTCCACAGGCTTTTCCATGAAATGGAGAGTCTCGTTGAATTTGCAGATCTTTCGGGAGGGACATGCAGATTTTCTTCGGCTAAGCACTTTTTGAGATTAGACACGTGGAAAGTCGGATGTACGTTATTGAGTTCCTCCAGTAATTCGAGACGATAGGCTACTTTACCAATTCTTTCCAGAATCTTAAAGGGTCCAACGTATCGAGGCCTAGCTTTCCTTTCTTGCCGAAGCAGACCACTCCCTTCCAAGGCGCAACCTTTAGGAGAACGTGATCTCCCACTTCGAACTGCAGGGGCTTTGCCCGTTTATCGGCGTAACTCTTTTGGTGACTCTGAGCTTTCAAGAGATTGTCTCTGATTTGGAGGATTTTGTCTGTCGTTTCTTGAATTAGCTCGGGACCGGTGATTTGTGCTTCTCCGATCTCGTGCCATCAATAGGCGATTGACATTTTCTTCCATACAGTGCCTCAATAGGAGCCATTTGAATGCTGGTATGATAACTATTATTGTACGAGAATTCGATTAAAGGTAAATGCGTATCCCAGTTACACCAAAATCTATGATGCACGCACGAAGCATGTCTTCGAGGGTGCGGATTGTCACTCAGTCTGACTGTCGATTTGAGGGTGAAAAGCGGTACTAGATTGAGAGTATTACCGAGAGCGGATTGAAAAGTCTCCCAGAGAGGCGAGGTAAAACGTCCATCGCGGTAGAGATGATGTCACGAGGCGTCCCGTGTCGACATATAACTTCATCGGTATAGATTCGGGCTAATTGTTCGACCTTAAAGTCTTCTCGTATAGCAATAAAGTGCGCGGATTTAGTGAGACGATCAACGATAACCCAAATGCTATCGTGACCAGATAAAGTACGCAGGGGTTTAGTAACGAAGTCCATAGCTATACTCTCCCACTTCCACATCGGGATTTCGGGTTGTTCGAGTAAACCGAGGGCCTTGGATGTTCGGCTTTAACTTTCGAGCAAGTTAAGCACTTTGAGACGTACAAGGCGATATCCTTTTCATTCCCGGCCACCAGTACTTAAGATGAAGGTCCTGGTACATCTTGTCGGCACCGGGGTGAATGGAATATCGAGAATTTATGAGCTTCGGTCATTAGCAATTCACGAAGATTATCACGAGTAGAATCCAAATACAATCGAGATAGTAATAAATACCATCGGATTTAGATAAAGGCTGAGTTTCGGCACCACATTTCATTTCGTTTTGAAGGGTATTCTCGTTAAAGCAGGCGAATTGAGCGGCACGGATGAGGGTTTCAAGTTTAGCACAAGCTTGAGAGTCACGAATACCATATACATAGCTTCGTCGACTTAGAGCATCGGCGACGACGTTTGCTTTGCCGGGATGGTAGCGTATCTCACAATTGTAGTCGTTGAGAAGTTCAACCCATCGACGTTGTCGCATGTTTAGTTCTTTTTGATTAAAGATATGTTGTAAGCTCTTATGGTCGGTTAAGACCATACACTTAGTACCGTAAAGGTAGTGTCGCCATATCTTCAATGCAAAAACAACTGCACCGAGTTCGAGATCGTGGGTAGTGTAGTTCTTCTCGTGGACCTTGAGTTGTCGAGACGCATACGCGATAACCTTGTCTCGTTGCATGAGGACACAACCAAGACAAAGATTAGAGGCATCGCAGTAAACAACGAAATTGTCTTTCCGTCGGGTAAAGCGAGAACGGGAGCGTTGCATAGCATACGCTTGAGAGTTTGAAAAGCTTCCTTTTGTTTGGAATCCCAAACAAAAGGTTTGTCTTTATGAGTTAAAGTGGTAAGCGGAATGGCGATTTTCGAGAATGACGATGGTAATAACCCGCCAATCCAAGAAATGAACGGATTTCGGAGCATTCTTTGGTGTAATCCAACTCTTGACGGCTTCAATCTTTGCAGGGTCGATGTGAATTCCTTGACTATTAACGATGTTGTCGAGAAATTGGACTTCTTCGGCCAGAATTCACATTTGGAGAACTTAGCATAAAGGTGATTTCCTTGAAGAAGTTGAGGACTAAACGAAGATGACACGCGTGTTCGTCTCTCGACTTCGAATAGATAAGGATATCATCGATGAAAACAATGACGAAACAATATAAGAAAGCTTTACACACACGGTTCATCAAATCCATGAAAACCGGGTGCATTGGTTAGACCAAAAGGCATGACCACGAGTTCAAAATGGCCATAGCGAGTACGAAAGGCAGTTTTCGGAATGTCTTCTTCCAACACGCGTAACTGATGATAGCCGGAACGAAGATCGATCTTGGAAAAACAAGTAGCACCTTGAATCTGATCAAATAAGTCATCAATTCGAGGAAGAGGGTAGCGGTTCTTTATCGTTTAAGCTTATTAAGTTCATGATAATCATGCACATTCGGAACGATCCATCCTTCTTTTTCACAAAAAGGACAGGAGCGCCACATGGCAAAGTGCTCGGGCGTATGAAGCCTTTATCAAGGAGCTCTTGAAGTTGGCTTGATAGCTCGCGCATTTCAGGATGGTGCGAGGTGATAAGGAGCTTTAGCAACTAGAGTATCTCCGGGAACTAAATCGATATGGAATTCAACATCTCGAGTAAGGGGTAAACCGGGTAAGTCGTCGGGAAAGACTTTAGGAAGTTCACAAACAATGGGAACATCTTTATAAGTCTTATTTTCTTTCTCCGGGTTCACGATATGGGCGAGGAAAGCAACACATCACTTTTGCAAGCATTTGTGTGCTCGAGTACATGACAAAAGCATCAACTTCTTTGAGGGAGTTTCACCATAAACATGGAGTTGATCACCGTTAGGAAGAGGGAAGCGAATCATTTTATCGAAGCATACAACTTCAGCATGATTTTCACGAAGAAAATCCATGCCTACTATGATATCAAAGCTACCTAATTGCATAGGTATGAGATTGATCGAGAAGACATGGTTGTTGAGATCGAGATTACAACCACGTAAAACGGAGTTACGGTAACGGTTCTTCCGATGGTGACTTCCACATCGATAGTCTTTGAGAGTTTGGCGCGCTTACATTTTAAAACCTTTTCAAATTCTAACGATACAAAACAATTATCGGCGCCAGTATCAAATAAACACCAAGCATAAATACCATTAACGAGAAACATACCATTGACAACATTGTTGTCATTCTGGGCCTGGCGGTGATTGAGATTGAAGGCTCTTCCACGCGCAGCTTGTTGTTGCTGCTGAGGCTGCGGTGGTGGCTGCTGCGGCTCTTGTTTCATGGTGCGGTTTGGGCAAACATTAGCAAAGTGGTTCGGATCACCACACACGAAGCACACTCGTGTCTTTGGAGCTTGCTGCTGGTTGGCTTGAGGAGGAGCAAGTAAAGCTGAAGCTATTGGAGCCTGAGGAGCTGGCTGATGAGTACCACTATGCCAGCTGACTATAAAGTGGCCGTAGATGTTGCAGTTCATGCAAAAACGTTAATTGCCTCCAACGGCATGATGATATGTGCACTTAGGGCACATAGGGTGCGGGCCAGTGTACGCACGCTTTGCTGGCGGTGCGTTAGCTGCTGCTGACTGGAGTGGCTGAGGGTTCGTTAGAGCAGTAAGAGCAAATTTATTGCTCGGGTTTTCCCTTTTGCGACCACGACGACTGTTCTTTGGTTCTCGGGGCTATTCGGTTGTAGGAGCTGCTGATTCGGTGACTGCCTGATTTGCGACCTTGCTACTTTTAAGTAAACAGATTGAACTCTTTTGTCATTAATCTCGACGGCTAGCTGGTAGGTCTCCTCGATAGTAGCAGGGCATGCTGCTTGAACAAAGTCAGCGACGCAATCGGGGAGAGCATTGAGGCATTCTTGATTGCCCTCTCGGTCGTATCCACTTGACCGGGATAGATGATGCTCAACTGTTTGAAGCGAGCGGTGAGACCAGCGTTATCGGGACCATCTTGCTTGATATTCCAAAATTCGTTCTCTAACTTCTGGATCTCGTAGGGAAGAATTCCTTGATCATAAATTCCTTAAGTTCCTCCCAAGTGAGTCCGTAAGCGTCGTCGTTCCCACACATGTTGCGCTCGGCTGTCCACCAGTCGGAGCCCTTGATTGAAACACGCCTGTAGCGTTGACAGTGCGCAGAGCCTCGGGACATCCACTTTGGCGGAATGTGACCTCGATAGAGTCAAACTGGTGGAACATGGCACTCGGCCCTTCGGTGCCTGAGAAAGTAAGCGGTCCACATGCTTTGAACTGCTTAAAGCTGAAGTGGAGTTTCGGGGCATCTCCCTTGGAGTCAACTGAAGAGTTGCTGCTTACAACATGGATTTCCAAGACAATTTGCGGGATGACTTTAGCTATCTCCTTGGCTACCATTGTAGCGATGCACTTGTCGGCATTGTTGCCCTGGAGATTCCTTCGGGTGTGCGATCCCATAGAAGACATCTACACGAAGGATTTAGATTAGAAGAGTTTCGATTATAATAGGGTTAGGTTTAAATATTTATTATTATTATTATAATTCATACAAGGCACATAACACATAGGCAAGTAACACGTAGGCAAATAAGCACATAAGCACGTAAGCACATAAGCACATAATTCACGCAAGCACATAATCACATAATTCATGTAAGGGTACGTTTTGCATGGATTCTGTGCCTTCCATTATTCATGCGAAGTGCGATATGGATGCGAGATATAAGCGATATATAATAGCGAGATAAGCGAGATAATACCGCGTATGAGGCACACGTCCTCATAGGCGTAAGCGAGTTAAGCGATTATTTGGTTGGTGTATTAGTTAGCATTTTAGATTACGAGAGCTGTGCGAGTTGTGCAAACATTCGATGGAGCGTAAATGCGATAAATCGAGAAATCGATGATATGATAAATCCTCAAAGCGAGAAATCGAATAAAGCGAAAATTCCCAAAGTTTTAAACACGTAAATAATAATAAACTTGATGATGCGTAATTCGACGATAAAGGCTTAAATCAATTGGGAGTGTCCGGGGCTTTGAGATATTTGACACGCCAAAGTGATTCGACTACCCTTTGCATTCGGACCCACGCTTTGGCCTAATAAATAAACGTTCTCACCGCAAGCGGCTAACGACGTTTACCCTTCCAGTTAATACGTGTTCCAAACCATCGGCATAACCGGGACTCTAGTGAGATTGAAAATCGAAGCACATAATTATTTATTAAGATGTGGGTTTCACCCCTAACTTAGCAACTTTATTCTTAGATAGAAATGGAGATTTTCATCGAGGTTTGGATGTCACTCCTAACTCAACGAAGATATCTCGTGCGAGAGAATGCGCGGAGTGAACGATCTCGTCGAGAGCTCGGTTTTCACACCTATTCTCGACTTGATCACTCGTTTGGTGTGATGCGAGCGTTTCCAAGCGTGTATTATTGTATTAGCCTTAGGAAAGGCACATTTAAGCATTTATGGCAAGTAGTTTAACATTTAAGTCATAGATAGGTCAATCGGGTACTTAAACATGCTACTAGGTCGAATCATGGTAATCCTACCTACTATCCTAAAGTTATGGCGCTCTGATACCAATCTGTCACACCCCAATCGATGGAGGAATCATCGGGGTAGTGGCACTAGGCGAACCAGATTCTCTCAAGAGATTCCAAAACAATTATTTAAAGATAATAAATCAACATTTAACATCCCACACTATTAAACTCATAATATCCTTAAACAATCATTAAAGTAACAAAATCCCTTAAACAGTCAAATCTAATCCGATCTCCCCTAGATTTATTACACTTAGAACTAAACAAAATAAAACAAAACTAAACTATGCAAGCCACATCCAAGCATCCAACTACAAAATCCTCATCCTGTTACATACGTTAAAATACAAGTCAACAAAATTATGTAAAGGTGAGCATACGAGTTTGAATAATACTAGCATAGTCGAGAAAGCGTTTGCGAAACAATAATTACATATCATGATACACCAAAACAATTAACATAACATAGGCTCATTTCTCATGCTAACTACCGTGAGAAGGCTTGTGCATCCATCCTAACTAGACCCCGTCGGGTGTAAGCCACACTAAAGTACCATACTAGCTAAGGAGGCAAGTTAAGGAAAATAGGTCCTAGTCACATGTTTCTAGTATCACGTATTAAGCATACACAATCAGATTATTCGCGTGTGATAAACAATTTATTTGTGAAGTGATTTTGCTATAGGAAGTATGTAACACCCAAAAAGTGCGTTAAAGTGAAAATGGGTCAAGTATACTCACTGTGTTTGCATTTTAGTTAGCTTAGAGATTCCAAGGAAAGTTGCAGAGAATGCCGGTTCAGCCTGTAGACGAACAGAAGTACATCAGTCTTCCGAAAAGCCAAAACGGTTAAGTTTGAGTAGGGCAGTAGCCATGTTCGGGCGAACTTGTGTCTAAACAGACAAGTTTGAGTGAACTTGTATGATTTGGGTTGGTTTACAGCCAAGTTCGGTCGAACTTGATGAGTTTCCTAACAAACTTGTCAAGTTCGGGCGAACTTGTAGGAAAACCTTACTGATTTGGCAAGTTCGGTCGAACTTGTATGGTTTCCTAAGAAACCAGGCAAGTTCATCTGAACTTGCAAGAAACTTGGTGAAGAAACACTCAAGTTTGGTCGAACTTCACCCAAATGGGTACAAGTTCGGTCGAACTTGACTTGGTGAGCTGGTGATTCTTCGAGCGAACTTGATGTTTTCGCGTCGTTTGCTGAGGAAAATCGAGTGTTCATCCCTCCAACCCTGTGCTGCTGAGCATACTTAGGTCGGAGAGGTCTTTTAGAGCTGTTTTAGCCATTTTACAAAAGCGTGGGCTAATCCGGGGGAACTCAGGGTTTGTTCGGATTAGTTCGGCTTGTGTAAACCAACGTAAACGTCCTTGTGCTTCCAGATCTGGGATCTTGAATGATAGATGCTTCGTTTCATACCAGAAAATGAACAAAACATCATCAAAAGTCCGTTTCTTGTAGATCTCGTGTTTGGGAAGTCTCTACTATCCCCAAACGAACTCGTATTGTGTAGATCTAAGCTTAAAACAGAAGTTTTTGAAGAAAAAGATGAAGGTTTTCGTAAAAGAATGAGTTTTGATGAAAACGAAGGCTATGCCTTGTGCCAAAATCGTTGTAAACCGTTTGTAGATCGTTGATAAACGTTGTTGCAGTGAAATCGGGTTGATTCTTACTTAGAAGACGAAGGTTTGGGTTTTGAGAGCTCTGGGAGAACTTGAGCAAGTTCAAATGAGTGAACAGAGCTTGGTATTTATAGGAGAAGGCAAAGTGAGAGCTGGTGGAGACCAAGTTCGGTCGAACTTGCATGAGATTCATGCAAGTTCGAGCGAACTTGCTAGGATTTTCAGGGATGGATGGTTAAGTTCGGCCGAACTTTCATATGTATATGCAAGTTCGAGCGGACTTGAGGTTTGATGGAGAAAACTGAGTTTGGCCAGCCAAGTTCGGCCGAACTTGGGGTCACCCAAGTTCGAGCGAACTTGACCCAATCTTGGGTTTTCTCCGTTTGTTTCGCGTTAAGAGTTTGTTTGGTTATTCGGTTCGCATTAGATAGTTATATTAAGCGTTAAATTAAAGCGTTAAGCGTTATAGTTGATATAATAGTGCGATTTAGCGATTCGAGAGTGTGAGAGCGATGCGATAGCAAGCGTAAACATAACCACAAACACACTTAACACATAAGTAACATAAAACCACATAAATAACTACGATTTGCGATGCGATGAGATTAGCGACGCGATTTATTAAGCGATTAGATGCGACATAACATACAATACCATAATTAATTAACATAAACTTTATTAGCAACCGAATCTCGGATTTACAAAGGAAGTACAACGATAAAAACAAGGAAAATGATAACAACGAATTTAGAGTTGTTACACATTGTTACTCGTGTACATGCTTGCCTTAAGGCAACCGTAGGCTCGTTAAAGCCTTTCTCTTTCTCTACCATAAGTAGGGACTCTCGTGGTCGGTTAGTATCAGTCGAAGATGCTCACGTACACAACAACAAGGGAAGATTGGCGTGCAGCACTCGGTAGGACCAAATTTATTCCCTTAATACAAACATGCGGAGCATGGTGCTCATTATTGCAATGTTCGTAACAAACCTTGGGAGAGTACCCATACTCCTCCTTTATAAGGGGTGTTCAATAACTATTAAACGAAATCGTCATTGAAACTTATTTTGAGTGAATGGTGAAGATAATGAATACAAAGAAAACGTAATAATTGCAGTCAGCTATAAGCTGAATACGAAACTCATATCCTACTGTGAGTCCAACAACACTCTCACTTTCAGATTGGAAGTGATGACAGACGTTACTCTTGACACTACGTAGGAATGGTGGATGGATAAATTACACTGCTACCGTGTAGCACAATTATCATCTCCATATGATGATGATACTAAACGAAAAAGCAAAACATACTTGTCTGTCAAATGACTGACACAAATATAAATACGGAGCTTTCCAATGGATTACTAAATGGAATTTCGAGGACGAAATTCTTTTAACCGGGGGAGACTGTGACAATTGTGAAAAATCCCGGTAAACTTTGATTGGTACAATTCCGTGGTAACCGGACGGGATATGTGTATCATGATATTATTATTATTATGTGTGATACCCAGGATGAAACAGGTACACCTTAATTGGTCCTAAATTTAAAGCATGACTAAAACTATAATTGTGCGTAAACTTTGTAAAATTTCATGACTTGTGTGTTGTGCGAAACAATATATGTTATATCTCGAAGGAATCTGAGAACACGCCATGGTTGACATGACACTACTAAGGACCAATGATGCGAGGTTGGCGTCCTTAGCCTTGAACCACGTGTTAAACAGAGACTCGACGTTTAACAGCGCATTAGACCTTTGACGTTGATTATTAGGTTATCGGTAGCCTTATTTAAGATTCCGAGTTCCAGGAATAACTTAATTTTGTGCCATAGACTGGGACATAAGTTTTGAAAATAATCAAAGCTCAGGCACGCAAAACAAAGCAGCTCCTGGTTGGGGAAACGCATTCGTTCCGGGCATAACATAAGGCAACCGAATGGGGAAGGAACAATCGATCAAGCTTAAAAACACTTGAACGAACGTCAAACGAGACATTTATGATTAAAACGTAACTGGGTTCGGATTTTAAGACGGTTATGCATAATTTTTAAAACCGAGTCTTTTGACACTAAGTACGTGCAAAACGGAGTCTGTCACGAAAATCGAGAACGCGCGCAGGACCCGAAAACAAACCTATCCTCATCCGGAAGATAAACATCAACTTTAAGTGCGTTATAAGAAGCACGAGGTGGCCCTAGGGGGCCCACCTCCAAACCGCCAACGCCCCCATGTATATATATTTTTTTATTCAATTTTCATTTTCTAATTCATTTTTATAACAAAAATCCTTCAAATCCTTCAAATCCTCTCAAAATCTGCTCAATCACCCCTCATATTTCAGCTTATTTCTTCATAAACCAACTCAAATCAATGGTATTAACTCAAATTCATAAGGTTTTAAGCATGGTTTCTTGATTAAACATGATTTCTAGCCAAAAAACGCTTTTTAATCCATGAATTTTGGAGTTTTAAACAAGTTTGAGGGCTGAATATGAACACCACATGAAACCCCTGGTGTTATATGGGAGCCATTGTCACTAATCATTGGGATTTGATACCCTAATCAACTCTTATTCGACAAAAATCGCTTAACTATTCGATTAACCGAAAAACAATGAATTAAAGCTTGATTGATCTATGTTCTAGCATATTTGGATTGTACTTGGTATGTAGGTATTGAATATAGCCTTCACACACTTCTGGGATCAAGATAAATGCTTGGAATCGGAAGAATCGCAAGGTATATGATCCGAAAACCTAATCTAGGCTAGGCAGAAAATTGTTTTGCCTATAACTTGGTCCGTCTTACTTGGATTGAGCTGAAATATTTTGTGGTGATGTAGGGTATTGTCAGGAAGGTCCACGTATAATTTTAGAATTGTTGGAATTTTCTACGATTTTTGGTAAATTTTTAACTGTTTTACTGAAAGAATTTCGGAAAAAATATCAAACAAAACCAATAAATCACCAAATTTTACAGATACACTAAGGAAAATATGGGAAATGTTCTGGGAAATTAGGATTCCATTGGTTGAGTTTTGATTTGGGTTAAAAATCCGCGTTTTTGCGAGTTTTCGGTAGCCGGGAACGCACCGAAACGAAATCGGAAAAATCTCAAAATTTTGTGAGAAGTTCCTGGACATGTATAAGTTGTTCTGGAATTTTTTAACTACTAATAGTATTTAATGTTAATTATGCGGTTAAAAATAGTTTTATAAATAATTTATTTAAATAAGTAAATTAACAAAATAAATTCCCAGAAATTTTTCCCATAATCTACAGATTTTTACTGATTTATATAAAAATTTACAGATTTTTATTTAAAATCTAGATTAAATGGGAATTTGTGGAATTAAAAAAATAGATTATTTTAAAGCAATTTCGGCTGTTTACCGTGTAACGAACCTGCCGGAACCGGGAACTGACCCAACCCGACAAATACTAAAATTGGAACACCATGTGTATTCCGGGGATTCCCGGGTAAATTGGGCACTATGGGTATGTCCTATGGCAGTTCGGGAGAATTCCCGACGGTGGAAATGGAAACGAAAATTTGGGCAACTTAGACCCTCCAAACACTCAAACTCCCTTGATGGAAAGTTAATCATTCTTGAATCACCACGTGATGGGACTACTAGTATTCCCGTACCATTATCCGAACACGTTAAACTACTGACTTTGGCTGGCACGCGAACCGATGCCCGGAAGCCAAACTGAAAATTAATACTACCCTGACGTTCATCACCATACCAGTGGCCTATAGACTCAATCCGAAGTAAAAACTCTTGACCAGATCCAAGTTTTAACTATTACCAACTTTGATACTGATTTGAGTCCATACTTGCATGTGTGTCATTAATGTTGATCCAGCTGCTTGATCACTCTTATGTTGAGACCACTTTTTGCACGGTGAGTTTCACTACCCCGCTTTAACTGTTTTATTGTTTTACTTTGGGTGAAATGCATGTTATAAATTGTGTTGATCACACAAACTTATGAAGGGAATTTCACTTTCCTAACACATGAACTTGTTACAAACTGTGCTCATTACACTAACTTGGGAGTGAGTTTCACTCCACCGTTACTAAACGTGTTTCTGTTTTCTGGAAGTGATTTGCATGTTGCAAAACCGTGTTGACTACACCAAGCCGGGATTGAATTTTACTCTCCCACTGTTAAACTGTGATACTGTTACTGAGATGAATGACATATTACGAAACTGTGTTAATTGCACAACATATGATGTGAATTATCTAACACACGAACTACCTCCCCTATGCAAGACAAGTGATTAACGTAAGCCTGCGGATAATGGATAGTACTATCGGTTTGACCAACCTAGTGCCACTACTGATAGTGCGTCGGCACTCGGCTACTTCACTCGTCCTAATTTGGTTGTGTTGTTAGGCATAACTACTAAGGGGCGTTGAACTGCATGTGACGCAGTTGATGGGCCAGGAGTGTCTTTGTGACACGGTCCGGTGGCCGGGAGTGTCTGGGATGACACGGCCCGGGGTAAAACAGTCAAGTTTCACTTGTGTCCTCATATAATTCCATCTGCGACTATGACTGTGACCGTCATTGTGATTATGACCAGTGCAATTAAACTTGTTAACACATATTGTTACACAGCAATTAAACCAGTGGAACTCACGCATCGTTTAGCTGACCTTTTTAAAACTAACATGCATTTCAGGTAACTTGAGACTGGTGTGATCCGTGTATGTTGTTCAAGACATGTTTGTAGGTGAACCTGATATAGACGCATGTGGCTTAGAAGACTTATATGGTTCATGGGAACACGCAGTTGTAACATACATGTAGTGTGTAATCAACGTTTTGTAAGTAATTAAATGTAGTGTCTTTATAAACAATGTGCTTGTACCAGAGGTGTCTGTTGCATCCCAGATTATTTTACTTTCGCTGCAAGTTGGGGTGTGACAAGTTTAAAACTTAAAGTCATCAAAAAGGTCAACGGTACTGGTGATATATCTCATAACTGATATGATCCTTAGACACGAATTCACAAAAATATGTCTGTAAATATGTTTGTACATAGTTTACTTTACTTGTTAAAAATTCTGTAAATATTTTACTTGCTTTTCATGATAAAAATCAAAAAACATTTCAGTGTGTTTTAGCATAAACTTTCTATAATTCAAAAAGATTTTGTTTCTACATTAGTTTCAAACGAGCCACTGTTGGAGAACGGATCTTCGAAGTCTGGTAAGAAAAGATGTCGAATGCTTAAAAAGTTCACTAATTTGAAACTTTAAAATCAAATTGTTCATTACGGTTTTTCAATTTGAGGTCATTAATTTAGACTCAGTTGATATTTTTGGTTAATCAAGGTCATAACTTGGACTTGATCAACTAAGTGGATTTTCACGAATAACAAAAATGAGAAAGTTGAATGTCTTAAAGGTAAAATGTATTCAAGATCATTAGGTTGAACTTGAAACAAAATTTTTGAAAACTTTGTACCTGAAATGTTTATTTGAATGATAGAAAGTATTTAGACATGAAGTATAGATTGAGGGGGAGTTGATAAAGCAAAATATGAAGACACCAGAAAGCTTAAAGCTAGGGGGAGCAAAGTTAAAAGCATAGGGGAGTCTGAAGACCAAAGCTTAAAGCAAGAGAGAGTATGATGATTTAAAGTTTTATCAAGACAAAGCTCAAGAAAAAGAAAGAAGATAAAGATCAATATGTTAAAGTTTATTCAAGAAATTAAGATCGGAAGACTCAGAAGATTTTAAATGTCAAGGATGACTGCGGCAACATCCAAGGGGGAGTATGTTGGTGCATATGTCTGTTGCCTACGTCATTATGTATCGAGTCTGAGTGAATAGGGCTTAATCTGTTAGAATCTAGGCATAATTATGTGTTTTAGAGGCAAGTTCGCTCAAGATGGGTTTAGAGAAGTCAAGTTCGGCCGAACTTGACTAAGTCTAGTTCGCCCGAACTTCAGTCCCTATCCAGCGAACTTGGAACCTTATAAATAGGTGCCTGGGTGATTCATTTTGTAACTTGGAGTGATTTTGGCACAGAGACGGCGAAGCTCTGTCGGATCCGGATCTTGAATGTATTAAACTTTAGATCAATGAAAACAACATTTAAATGAGTAATTCTTGTTATTTGGTTAACTTGTCATTAGTTTCCGCCTAATCGGACAATAGATAACAAATTTAGGTTCCCGTGCTAATCGTGGACGTTCCTACAGCTCTGTCAAAAGCTTTGGTGTAAAAATCTGCTTTCTAGTCATCAGTGTAATTTTCTTAATTCGTACCAACTTTTTCTCGTGACAGTCACTGATAAGGTGGTATCGAATCTCGATATGTTTTGTGATATCTGTGACGATCCGAACAGTAACAATGACGAACAAGTTATCAATGAATGAAATTTATGTGTATTTGCGAATTTTGTATATTTATTATGTTATTTGCAACAATCAATTCTTGCACGATTTCGAACCCTTGAACCACTTCTATAAGCGAAACCGTAAGCCGATACGCAAACGAAACCAATTTAATGCACCATATTCCTGAAATAGTGATATAAGTTAAACATGCTTTAAATAACCTTTACAAAACTTAGAAATAAGTTTTGAAGGGTTTGGTATGTCAAAAACAAGTTTATTCGATCATAGGGACTAATTACGACAAACTGCGAAAGTCTGCCGATTCTCGCAGCGACGTACACTCCGGAACAAGAACACAATCCTAACGTACCTTAGATATCCTTTACATTACTTAGAAATAAGTTTTGAAGGCTTCGGTATGGCAAAATCACACTTTTGTAACTTCAGGGGCTATTTTGCAAATTCTGTGAAACTGTGCCTTTCCGCGTATTTCGCTATCCGGAACATGTATGGGTATCCAGAAAATTTTTGTAATCATTAAAATATCATATTTTAGTGATTAGAATGCAAAAATGTCATTTTTACGCATTTACGGTCACGCACGCGTTCGTTACGATTTTCGTCGTAATTAACCGAAAACCGCGACTGTACGACCAAACGAACCGAACCTGGAACATTTTTGAGCATATTTCATATTCCCTATGTTTATTCTTCTTTATGGAGCTTAGAAATGAGGTTATCGAGTGTTAGAAGTGCCTGAAACTCGACGAAACGATGCAGGGCCTGTTCTGCCATTTTCTGAAACTTGTGCCCAGCTCCCATGCTTATGGACCGTAAGCATATACACCATACGGTATGTAAGGGTGCTCCAGCACACCAGAAACTTGGTAGTAGCTGGCTATTTGCCTTGTTGACTCATCATTCGAACTTGCCACCCTTGTTTCTGCATTTGGCACCTGTGGGACACTAATCTAACTTGTGGGTGAGTCATGGGACACTTGTCTTGATCCTAAAACATCAAGAATCCTATTTAAACCCATGCGTTCTTGCATCTTGAACCTTTGATCACCTCAATTCTGCTACAAACTGAAGTTGCAACCATCTTGGAGCTTTCTCTGGAGTTCCCTAATCTTTCCTTTGGTGTGTAAGTGTTTCAATCATGTTTTGGTTCAATTCATGTGGTTAATTGGATTAAAAGTCATAAGGTTTGACTTTTATTTGACTTCCAGAATTGATCATGAATTGATCAATTTGAAATTCAATTGAAGCTTGTTTTATGATGGTAATCAAGATGGTTTGATTCCTATTGGTCATACCTACTGATTTCTATCATTTCAAGTCTCTATGACAAGTCAAAGTTTCAGTCAAAATGCGATTTTTGTGCATTTTGCAACGAATCCAAATTCGGGTGTCAAAAAGTTGGTTTTGATGCCAATACTCTTTTATAAACTTAATTTAGACATGTCAAAAAATGTATAAATCGTCACTCTTATTATTGTGCTTGTTTAGAGTCGAAAGTTAAACGGTTTGATTACCGCTTTGATTTTCGAATCTAACCGTTTGGTGGATCTTTGGACCGACCAAATACATATTTGTGACCATAATTATAAAGGGAGTAACCCTCTGAGGTTATATGTCACACCCCGACTCGCAGCGGAAGACAAATGCAGGGTGCGACAGACACGTGGTAATTCTCCATAGTTTAAAAACATGATATCATACATAGAGAGAACCTTGGTTACAACATACTTTCGGTATCATATTACACACCATAAGTTTTAGTACAGTACTACGAGCTATCACAGCTCTTATTCTGATACAGTTCACTACTACAGCCGTCCACACGCACGTTCTTACTCTTGCTTTGCTTTACCTGAAACGCATGTTAGTTTTAAAAAAGTCACATAAACGTTGCGTGAGCCCCACTAGTTTAGTTGTTGTGGAATAAAAGGTTTAATAAGTTTACTGCACTAGTTACAGTCACAGTCACTATCACGGTCATAGTGACAGTCACAATCACAGTCACGGTGATGGTCATAGTCATGGTCATAGTCACTCTGTGTCAGCCAGACACATCATCGCACCGGGTCGTGTCACCGCAGACACTTCCCACCAGGCCGTGTTTAGACAGGCACGTCGTCCCAGCAACTAAGTCATGTTTCCCTGCAGTTATGCCTAGTTAACAAAACCGAATTTAGGACGCGTGCAGTTGCATAGTCACCGACACACAACGTCACCTAGACGCTGCCTGGAGCAACTGGTTAGTCAAACCAATAGTACTATCCACTGCCCATGGCTTACGCCAATCACTTGTAGGGGGAAGTAGGTCGTGTGTTAGAAAATTCACATCATCACAAGTTGGTGCAATTAACACAGTCTTGTAACATGCAAGTCATTACAGAAAGTAGTGAAACAGATTACAAGTGGGAAGTAAAATTCACTCCCAAATTGGTGTATTCAACACAGTTTGTAACATGCATTCCACCCCAAGTAAAACAATAAAACAATTAAAAGCGGGGTAGGGAAACTCACAGTGCCAATAGGGGTCTAAACACACGAGTGGTCGAATAGCTTTATCAACTTTAATGACACACATGCAAGCATGGACTCAAATCAGTATCTAAGCTGGTAATGGTTATAACTTGGATCGGGTTAGGAGTTTTCACTCCGGATCGAGTCTATAGGACAATGGTATGGTGATGGACGTCAGGGTAGTATTGGTTTTCAGTTTGGCTTCCCGGGCACCAATTCGCGTGCCAGCCAAAGTCAGTAGTTTAACGTGTTCGGATAATGGTACGAGAATACCAGTAGTGCTAACACGTGGTTATTAAAAATGATTAACTTTCCATTAAGGGAGTTTGAGTGTTCGGGGGGTCCGAGTGGCCCAAATTTGAGTTTCCATTTTCACCGTCGGGAATTCTCCCGGATTGTCTTAGAGCTTACCCATAGTGCCTAAATTGCCCGAAGATCCCTCAGAATACTCCCACTGTTCCAACTATTGTATTTTTCGGGTTGGGTCAGTTCCCGGTTTCGACAGGTTCGTTATACGGTTAAATCTGCCGAAAATGATTTAAATAACTTATTTTTAATTCAAATAAATTCCCATTTAATCTAGAATTGGAGTAAAAATCTAAAAAAATTTATACAATTCAGTAACAATCATTAGATCATGAGACAAATTTCTGGGAATTTATTTTTGTAATTTTCTTATTTAAATAAATTATCTATAAACCCATTTTTAATCACATAATTAACATAAAATACTTTCACAAGTTAAAAAATTCCGGAAAACTTTGTGAACCTTCTATACATTTCCAGGAACAGCTCCAAAAATTTTGAGAATTTTTCAAGTTAATTTTGGTGCATTTCCGGTACCGAAACCTACAAAAAACACGGATTTTTAACCAAATCAAAACTCAACAAATGGACTCCGAATTTTTCCAGATCATTCCTCATATGCTTCTTAGTGTCTCTTTAAATTTGATGATTTATTGAATCCGTTTGATATTCTTCCCGAAATTCTAAACTTTTACGTGGACCTTCCTGACAATACCCTACATCACCATACCAAATTTCAGCTCAATCAAACACCCACGGACAAGTTATAAGCAAAACAATTTACTACCTATGCTAGTTTTGGTTCTCGGGCGATATATCTAGCGAAAGCTTTGTTTCCGAGGGTTTGGCTGCTTTTTTAGTACCTACACACCAAGTACAATCAAAATATGCTAGAACTTAGATCAATCAAGTTTTAATTTCTTGTTTTTCGGTTAATTGAATAGTTAAGCGATTTTGGTCGGAATAAGAGTTGATTAGGGTATCAAGACCCAAAAGTTTGTGATCATGGCTGCCACATAACACAGGTAAATACGATGGTGTTCATCTTCAACCCCAAAACTTGTTAAAACCCCAAAATTCATGGATTAAAAAGCGTTTTTTCGGCTAGAAATCGCGTTTAATCGAAGAAACGGACATAGAACTATGAGTATCAAGGCTAATACTTTGAATCAGGACTTGTGTTTGGAAGAATTCAGCTGAAAATATGAGTTAAGAGCAGATTTTTGAGAGCTTCTTTGAGAATTTTATGAATAAAATTAAAAGAAATGAAAAAATAAAATATTTATAACACATGGGGGGGGGTGTTGATGGCGGCATAGAGGTGGGCCCCTAGGGCCACTTCGTGCTTCGTTTTGCATGCATGAAGATGAGGTTGATCTTATAGATAAGTATCGGTTCGCTTCGGGTCCGTCGCGCGTTCTTGATTTGCGTGACGGACTCCGTTTTGCACGTACTTAGTGTCAAAAGACTCGGTTTTAAAAATTATGCATAACCGACTAAAAATCCGAACCCAGTTACGTTTTAATCATAAAAGTCTCGTTTGACGTTCGTTTAAGTGTTTTAAGCTTGATCGATCGTTCCTTGCACATTCGTTTGCCTTATGTTATGCCCAGAACGAAGGCGTTTCCCCAACCGAGAGCAGCTTCGTTTCGCGTGCCCGGGCTTTGATTATTTTTAAACCTTATGTCACAGTCTATGGCACAAATCTAAGTTATTCCTGGAACTCGGAATCGTGATTAAGGCTACGGATAATCTAATAATCAACTTCAAAGGTTTAATGCGCTGTTAAACGTCAAGTCTCCGTTTAACACATTGTTCAAGGCTAAGGATGCCAACCTCGCATCGTTGGTCCTTAGGAGTGTCATGTAAACCATGACGTGCTCTCGGATTCCTCCGAGGTATAACATATATCGTTTCGCACCACAAACAAGTCATGAATTTTCACAAGGTTTACACACAATGATAGTTTTAGTCATGCTTTAAGTTTAGGACCAATTAACGTGTACCTGATTTCGGTATGGGTTATCACAGTCTCCCTTGGTTAAGAAATTTCGTCCCGAAATTTACTTTGTCATGCTAGGGAAGAGGTGAGGGTATTTGCTACGGAATTCATCCTTCCGTTCCCAGGTATATTCAGGTCCTTGTTTAGAGTTCCACCGGACCTTAACCAGTGAAATTTTATTATGTCTTAATTGCTTGACCCTACCATCAACTATTTCCACCGGCTCTTCCACAAAGTGGAGTCTATCTTCAACGTGTATGTCTTCCAAAGGTACCTGGGCAGCTTCGTTTGACAAGCATTTCTTCAGGTTTGATACATGGAAGACATCGGGAATGGCACTCAATTCGGTTGGTAATTTCAACTGATACGCTACCGGACCTACCTTGGCTAGGATCTCGTATGGCCTAATGTAGCGCGAGGCTAGCTTTCATGACTTCCCAAATCGGATAACGCCCTTCCACGGCGATACCTTTAACAACACTCGTTCACCTACTTTGAACGATAATGGTTTTCTACGCACATCAGCCCAGCTTTTCAGTCGACTCTGGGCGGCTTGTAAACGCTTTCGGATCTGATGGACCTTATCAGTGGTTTCCTGAACTAGTTCAGATCCCGTCAGTTGGGTGTCTCCCACTTCGGCCCAACAAGTGGTGATCGACACTTTCGACCATAGAGTGCCTCATACGGGGCTGCTTGAATGCTGCTGTGATAACTATTGTTATACGATAATTCCACTAGTGGGAGATGCTTGTCCCAACTCCCACCGAAGTCGAGGACACAAGCGCGTAGCAAGTCCTCTAGTGTCTGAATCGGCCATCGGTTTGGGGATGGTAAGCAATGCTTAAATCAATTGCGTCCCCAAAGCCTCTTGTAGTTTCTGCCAGTACTGTGAAGTAAAGTGGTTGTCTCGGTCGGAAATAATAGCAATCGGGACACCATGTCTAGCTACTATTTCATTAGTGTAGATTTTGGCCAACTGGTCGGTCTTATAGGTAGTGTGAATCGGAATAAAATGCGCGAATTTAGTCAATCGATCTACGATTACCCAGATCGCATCATGACCACGAGGCTTTTTTGGGAGATGGGTCACGAAATCCATCGTGATTTGTTCCCATTTCCACTGAGGTATCTCGTGTTGTTGCAACATTCACGAGGGTTTCTGATACTCAGCCTTGACTCGCGTACACGTCAAGCATTGGCTCACGTATTCGGCCACGTCCTGTTTCATTCCCGGCCACCAATAAAACTCTTTCAGGTCATGATACATTTTATCTGTACCGGGATGAATCGAATATTTCGATTTATGCGCCTCGTCCATTATTAATTGTGTCAGCTTCGCTCTTGCAGGAATCGACACTCGATTTTTAAAGTAAAATACCTCATCTTTTTTCTTTACCAAACTTTTCTCGTTCCCGAGCAATCCTTCACCGGGTAACTGGCCTTCCTCCAGGACTTGCATCTGGCGTTCCGGATTTGATCTATCAGACTTGTTTGTACGATCATTCCCAAGCATCTTACTCGAAGAGGCTTAAATTTTCGATCCTTCCTACTTAACGCATTTGCAACCACATTAGCTTTCCCCGGGTGGTACTTTATCTCACAATCATAATCATTTAACAATTCCACCCATCTGCGCTGCCTCATGTTGAAGTCTTTTTGGTCGAAAATATGTTGGAGGCTTTTGTGATCGGTATATATAGTACACTTGGTACCATATAAATAATGTCTCCAATCTTTAACGCGTATATAACTGCTCCTAGTTCCAGGTCATGATTCGTGTGGTTTTTTCGTGCACCTTCAGTTGTCTAGAAGCGTAAGCGATAACTTTATTCCTATGCATAAGGACACATCCAAGTCCTTGGCGCGATGGTCACAATATACGACAAAGTCGTCATTGCCTTCGGGTAACTCAAGATTGGGGCCTCACATAACTTTTGCTTTAAAAGCTGGAACGCTGATTCTTGGTCCTCACCCCAATCATACTTTCTATCCTTCTGCGTCAATGCGCTTAACGATTGCGCAATACTAGAGAAGTTTTTGATAAAGCGGCGGTAGTATCCTGCCAATCCCAAGAATTAGCGTATTTCTTTTGGGGATTTCGGCGCTAGCCAGTTCTTGATTGCTTCTATTTTGCTTAGATCTACATGAATTCCATACTGATCCACCACATGCCCTAAAAATTGTACGGCTTGTAACCAAAAGTCGCACTTAGACAACTTAGCGTATAGTTGTTCGGTCCGTAGTATCTCCAAGATAGCACGCAAATGATGCTCGTGCTCGTCCTTGCTCTTGGAGTAATCAAGATATCGTCGATGAAGACGATGACAAACTTGTCAAGGTAGGGCTTACATACCCTGTTCATGAGGTCCATGAACACCGCAGGTGCGTTAGTTAACCCAAAGGGCATAACAAGGAATTCGTAGTGGCTGTAACGAGTTCGAGATGCGGTCTTTGGAATATGTCCTCTTGGACTTCACTTGATGGTAACCTGACCGAAGGTCTATCTTAGAAAAGTATCGGGCTCCCTGCAACTGATCAAAGAGATCATCGATTCTCGGAAGAGGGTACCGATTCTTGATAGTAACTTTATTCAATTCCCTGTAGTCGATGCACATTCGGAAGCTACCGTCCTTCTTCTTTACAAACAAAACTGGGGCTCCCAGGGGGAATAACTAGGACAGATAAAACCACGATCGAGTAACTCCTGCAACTGTGTCGATAGTTCTTGCATCTCGGACGCTTTCAAGACGATATGGGGCCTTGGCAACGGTGTCGTTCCCGGTATTAAGTCGATGCGAAACTCGACTTGCCGATTGGGCGGCAATCCGAGCAGTTCTTCTGGGAACACATCAGGGTATTCACATACTACTGGAATGTCTTCAATACGTTTCTCGGCTGGCTCCCCCGATATGACGCTAGCTAAGAACACGTCACATCCCTGTCGTATACACCTCAATGCCTTAAAGTGAGATATAAGATTCAATGTGGTGCTAACTTCTCTCCTTGTACCATAATTATATCCGTGGGGATAAAGGAATCTTCACCACCTTTTGTTCATATAACACCTCCGCACGATGGTTGGACAACCAGTCCATTCCTACGACAATATCAAAACTACCCAACTCTAATAGTAAAAGGTCAACAGTAAACTGGTAACCATTAAAGGTTATAGGGTAATTAACAATAAGTTGGTGACTGGTAATTGGTTTCCCGGTGGCAAGTTCAACGGTATAGGGTCGTTTCAGGTCAACAGCAGGCATATTCAAAAGTGTAAAAATGCAATCGACACATAACTTCTATCGGCTCCCGTATCAAATAATACTGAAGCAAATTGATTGGAAAGAGGAAAGTACCGAAACCACGTTGGGATCCTGGCGTGCGTCACCACGTCCCATGACAAAGGCACGACCTCGGGCTGCATTCGAGGTAGATGCTTGGTTCTGGGTGTTCCTTCCTACCATATGCTGGGCTAACTTCGGACAACTATTTCGAAAATGCTCCGTGCTGCCACATCCAAAGCACGCACGGGGATAGGCAACCTGTGGGGCTAGTTGCTGAGGTCGTTGATGAAGAGGTTGAGGCCTAGCAGGTTGAAAATGAGTTGGTTTGGGATTGGGTTCCACTGTCATCTTACAGTCCTTGGCAAATGCCCATTGTTATAACACTTCGAGCATATCACTGCTCGGCATATACCAGAGTGGTGGAAAGCACATTTATTGCACTTTGGGGCCTTTCCTTTGTAACCATCAAAGTTACCTGTGGGGGTAGTCATGGCATAGTTCTGGCTAGTGTTTCTCCCCCTCTTTGGCGCTGCTGCCCTTGCGCGGCTATTCTCCGGGGCTTCCCTGCTTGTTCCTGGCCGGCTTCCCAGCATTGTCAAAATCTTCCGCCTAACCATGTGATACGTAACGGTACCCGATCTGGCTACCACCTCGTGCATGGTTCGGTATTCCACCGAATTAATGATGCTCCTCACTTCTGGGCCAGTCCCCAGATATACCTTTCGATCCTCATCGACTCTAGTCGGACCATGTCTGGCAAAATACGCGCCAGTTCATTGAAACGGTTGGTATGACCTGCATGATCAGCACCTTGAATCTGCAGGTTCCAGAATTCATGCTCAAGCTTCTGAATTTCATGAGTTGGGCAAAACCTTTCCCTCATCAGAATCTTGAGATCATCCCAAGTCATAGCATTAATCGCGTCCTGTCCGCGAGTTTGGACAATCGTGTTTCACCAGTTCAAAGCATGGCCAATAAAGGTACAGGTGGTATACTTAACTGCGCAATTAGCAGGACAATTGCTTATGTTAAGTACTGATTCAGACTTCTCGACCCATTTTACAAACCCGTTGGGTCCCTTAGTACCATTGAATTCCATCGGTTTGCGTTCCATGAAATGCTTATATGTGCAAACCGGCCTACCATTATTCAGATTAAAGTTCTGACCTACCGGTCCTGGTTGCGGGTTCGGTTGCGGGTTAGCATTAATACTGGCGCTAACCTGCGCCACAATCGTCGGAATAACAGCTTGGAGTTGTTGCGCTATCAGTTGCGCAATATCTGCCTCAGTCATCTGTGGGGCGTGTTTTGGGGCCATTCTATTATAAACATTATATGTCTAGGTATCAATGTCACGTATCCAGTTAACACATATCACATATTTGGTTAAACATATCACACACTTCATCACACACATGAATCCATGGCACAAATAGTCAAACACATCGTCATATATATGTAATGTCATCATCATACAAGTGTCAAAATTTGCACATAGACTTAACCCATAAGGGCCAGTGCTTAGATGTGCTGTCAAAATGTGTCCACCATAGTGACGTACAGACTCAATGCCACAAAAGTACTAACCAGACAAACGTGAAAACACTATGACTGCATCACTACCTCGACATGGGTATAACCCAGTGCTTGGTAGGATGTACAAAAGATACATCACCTCTAACTATAAGAAAAACCATAATAGGAACGCCACATCCACCATGCCAATCCTCCAAACCCTACAACCAAACTACAATCGCACCAATGCATCCGTATACCAACGCATGGAAATGATCCTGCTCATGGTGCACATACCCCATACCCTGCTGTAGCGCGATGATCGCATGTTGTAAGACGATCAAATAGTCTCCCATCGACCTCCGCTGCTGCTCATCCTCATCCCGTGCCATCCGTAGTAATGAAATCTGCTCGAACAGAAATCCCATGAAGTTGCTCTCAGTGATGGGAGCAGGCACCTCCTGAGGAGGAATAGGTATACCCCAGACGGGGGGGAAGGCTCTCTAAATGGCTGGGAAGGGCCCCCTCGCTCGTATGTGTGAAACGGGGAAGGGTCCTCCCGAGGTGGGGTAAAAAACGAGCAGTGAAGTGATGCTGGGTCCCTATAGGTACGGGTGTCAGACGCATAGGGGACCTAGGTGATGTGAACACAGGTACCGGTGTAAGTACCCTCCGACGAGCCGTCTGTCAGAGGCCAAGAGTAGGTATCTCAAGAGGGCTAGATGAGGAGGGTGAATAAGTACTCGGAGTGAAGGAGTGTAAGGGTCAGGCGGTGTCTCGGGTGACGGTAAGCGGGGTGCTACCGGCTCCCACTCCCAATACCCCGTGGCGGGAGTAGGGCTCCTAGGGATAGGTCCTACGGGTATGGCAACATCGGGGGTACGACTATGCTCCGAGGAGCTAGTTGGGTGGTGTGATGGTGCACGGTAGGCGCTCGAGGCCTCCCCCTCGCGCCTAGTACGAGGTCTAGGTGGATACGGACCACAACAATAGCCAGAAGGATCTGGCGAGTAACTCGATGACAAGAGGGGTGTCAGCGGATCCTCCTCAGGATCAGTCTCCATATGTGAAGTCGACCGGTGACTCGAACGATCAGACATGCTACCTGAAAAAGAAAACCACACACAATGCTGATTGGACTGACCCAAAATACCGAACTCAATTTCCACAAATATACACATAAGCACGTATCGCACGCAGTTTCATTTTTACGATTCATAAAAATTACTTGCGGTTGGTGACGTTAGTAGACGGGTTTCCGTCCTATCTCAATTACGTTCCCAGAATCCCCAAGTATGAGCAGATATATTATGGTGTTCCGGACCACAATAATTTATTTGCCCCGCCAGGGTTTCCTGGTAATAGCCATACTACTCAGTTTCTAAAGGTTCTCAGCGTGTAGAGACTAACTTAGGATTATAGTCTACGTTCTTTTAGAGATACCTAGTTCGCTATAACCGAATGCTCTGATACCATCTTCTGTCACACGCCGACTCGCAGCGGAAGACAAATGCAGGGTGCGGCAGACACGTGGTAATTCTCCATAGTTTAAAAACATGATATCATACATAGAGAGAACCTTGGTTACAACATACTGTTAGTATCATATTACACACCATAAGTTTTAGTACAGTACTACGAGCTATCACAACTCTTATTCTGATACAGTTCACTACTATAGCCGTCCCCACGCACGTTCTTACTCTTGCTTTGCTTTACCTGAAATGAATGTTAGTTTTAAAAAGGTCAGCTAAACGCTGCGTGAGTCCACTAGTTTAGTTGTTGTCGAACAAAATAAGTTTGATTGCACTAGTTACAGTCACAGTCACTGTCACGGTCATAGTCATAGTCACAGTCACAGTCACGGTGATGGTCATAGTCATGGTTATAGTCACTCCATGTCAGCCAGACACATCATCGCACCGGGTCATGTCACCGCAGACACTTCCCACCAGGCTGTCTAGACAGGCATGTGTCCAGCAACTAAGTCATGTTTCCCTGCAGTTTTGCCTAGTTAACATAACCGAATTTAGGACGCGTGCAGTTGCATAGTCACCGACACACAGCGTTACCTATACGCTGCCTGGAGCAACTGGGTTAGTCAAACCAACAGTACTATCCACTGCCCATGTCTTACGCCAATCACTTGTAGGGGGAAGTAGGTCGTGGGTTAGACAATTCACATCATCACAAGTTGGTGTAATTAACACAGTTTTGTAACATGCAAGTCACTACAGAAAGTAGTGAAACAGTTTACAAGTGGGAGAGTAAAATTCACTCCCAAATTGGTGTATTAACCATTTGTAACATCATTCCACCCAAGTAAAACAATAAAACAGTTAAAAGTGGGGTAGGGAAACTCACGGTGCCAATAGGGGTCTCAACACACGAGTGGTCGAATAGCTGGATCAACTTTAATGACACACATACAAGCATGGCACTCAAATCAGTATCTAAGCTGGTAATGGTTATAACTTGGATCGGGTCATGAGTTTTCACTTCGGATCGAGTCTATAGGACACTGGTTTGGTGATGGACGTCAGGGTAGTATTAGTTTTCAGTTTGGCTTTCGGCACCGATTCGCGTGCCAGCCAAAATCAATAGTTTAACATGTTCGATAATGGTACGGGAATACCGTAGTGCTAACACATGGTTATTCAAAACGATTAACTTTCCATTAAGGGAGTTTGAGTGTTCGGGGGGTCCGAGTGGCCCAAATTTTGAGTTTCCATTTTCACCGTCGGGATTCTCTCGGATTGTCTTAGAGCTCACCATAGTGCCTGAATTACCGGGAATCCCCGGAATACTCCCAGTGTTCCAATATAGTATTTTTGGGTTGGTCAGTTCCTGGTTCCGGCAGGTTCGTTACACGGTAAATCTGCCGAAAATGATTTAAATAACTTATTTTTAATTCAAATAAATTTACATTTAATCTAGAATTGGAGTAAAAATCTGAAAAAATTTATATAATTCAGTAAAAATCAGTAGATCATGAGATAAATTTCTGGGAATTTATTTTGGAATTTTCATTATTTAAATAAATTATTTATAAACCCATTTTTAATCACATAATTAACATAAAATATTCAAAGGTTCAAAATTCTGAAAAAATTCCTGAACCTTCTAACATGTCCAGGAATAGCTCCAAAAATTTTGAGAATTTTTCGATTTAATTTTGGTGCGTTTCCGGCTACCGAAAACTCCCAAAAACACGGATTTTTAACCCAAAAAAACTCAATCAATAGACTCTGATTTTCCCATATGATTCCCCATATGTTTCTTAGTGTCTCTGTAAAATGTGTGATTTATTGAATCCGTATGATATTTTTCCGAAATTCTTTCAGTAAAAGAGTTAAAAATTCATAAAAATCGTAGAAAATTCCCAAATTTCTAAAATTTTACTTGGACCTTTCTGACTAATACCGTACATAATCATACCAAATTTCAGCTCAATCGAACACGCACGGACCAAGTTATAAGCAAAACAATTAACTGCCTATTCTAGTTTCGGTTCTCGGGCGATATACCTAGCGAAAGCTTTGTTTCCGAGGGTTCCTTGTGAGTCCAGAAGTGTGTGGCTGCTATTTTAGTACCTACATACCAAGTACAATCCAAATATGCTAGAACTTAGATCAATCAAGCTTTAATTTCTAGTTTTCGGTTAATTGAATAGTTAAGCGATTTTGGTCGAATAAGAGTTGATTAGGGTATCAAGACCCAAAAGTTTGTGATCATGGCTGCCATATAACACCAGGTAAATACCTTTGAATTAGGACGTGTGTTTGGAACAATTCAGCTGAGAATATGAGTTAAGAGCTGATTTTTGAGAGCGTCTTATAGAATTTTATGAATAAAATTAGAAGAAATGAAAAAATAAAATATTTATAACACATGGGGGGGGGTGTTGATGGCGGCATAGAGTTGCGCCCCTATGGCCACCTCGTGCTTTGTTTCACGTGCATAAAGATGAGGTTGATCTTATAGATAAGTATTTGTTCGCTTCGGGTCCGTCGC
The DNA here is from genome assembly GCA_947069175.1 of Scalesia atractyloides. Classification (NCBI taxonomy): domain Eukaryota; kingdom Viridiplantae; phylum Streptophyta; class Magnoliopsida; order Asterales; family Asteraceae; genus Scalesia; species Scalesia atractyloides. Next base: position 27,569 of record CAMTDV010000350.1, read on the forward strand.
GCGTTCTTGATTTGCTGACGGACTCCGTTTTGCGCGTACGTAGTGTCAAAAGACTCCATTTTAAAAATTATGCATAACCGACTAAAAATCTGAACCCAGTTACGTTTTAATCATAAAAGTCTCGTTTGACGTTCGTTTAAGTGTTTTTAAGCTTGATCGATCCTTCCTTGCACATTCGTTTGCCTTATGTTATGCCGGAACGAATGGTTTCCCCAACCGGGAGCTGCTTCGTTTTGCTGTGCCCGGGCTTTGATTATTTTTTAAACCTTATGTCACAGTCTATGTCACAAATCTAAGTTATTCCTGGAACTCGGAATCGTAATTAAGGCTACGGACAATCTAATAATCAACTTCAAAGGTTTAATGCGCTGTTAAACGTCAAGTCTTCATTTAACACGTTGTTCAAGGCTAAGGATGCAAACCTCGCATCGTTGGTCCTTAGTAGTGTCATGTCAACCATGACGTGCTCTCGGAATCCTCCGAGGTATAACATATATCGTCTCGCACCACACACAAGTAATGAATTTTCACAAGGTTTACACACAATGATAGTGTTAGTCATGCTTTAAGTTTAGGACCAATTAAGATGTACCTGATTTCAGTATGGGTATCACATTATACCTTATGGTCATGTAATTCATATAGTGTTATGATAATTAGTTATTATGTTCTTCAATAATGACAAAAATGCCCTTTTCGCAAATGAACCAACTTTAAGTAAATAGAACATAAAATTTGACAAGTATTCTGATCAAATAACATTTTCAAACATGTTTAAGCATTAAAGACTTACCATAACACATATCTAACCATCCGAATGCGTAGTTACGCAAATGACGCGTTAAAGTGGCTTAAACTACCTTAACGGGCCATAACGGGTCAAAAGCACACAAAATCTTTCTAACTCAGAATGTTAACTTATTTAACCATCTCATATGAGTCCCAATACTCATTTGGTTTATAAGGTATCATTCTATCCAAATCCTCCGATTTC
>CAMTDV010000351.1:0-27095 GCA_947069175.1 Scalesia atractyloides
ACGGATGAAAGACACTCGGGACTGCAATAAAAAAAAAATAAATAAAAAAAAAAAAAAAATCAAATTGGGTTTAAACTTGGACATATAGGGGTGTTTCACGAACCTCTCACTAGGTTTTCTTGAAAAAATTAACCAAAAAAAGGAAATTTGTTAAATCGCAAAATGTGAAAAAAAAAAAAACTTGTGTCACTTCAACACATAAATAACTTTGGAAGCCCAATAACATACGAATCTTTCCTATTACCTAGATTGTTCGCTACCAAAAATTTTCCAATAATTTCAAATATCCAAATTGGGATACCCGCCCGCAGTTTTTTTGGAATTTTTGCAAGCAACGCTTTTACAAGTCTCTGACTGTTGCATAGGGGCAACCCTTCCCCGTCTTTCTGATTATTTTTTTTTTTGGTAATTATTTTTTTTTTCACTAGAAGGTACCCTCTTCTCAAAATAAGAAAATTTGCGAAAACTTTTCTGCATTTCAATACGGTTTTTCACAAAACCTGCCACTAATTTTCTTGAACCAGGACGTAAAAAATCGGGAAAAATCGGTTTTCATGGTAACCGGACCAAATTTTTTCATTTAAAAATACATCCCAACCCAAAATTTATTTTGGGGGGTTTTTCAGGGGGGCACCCCCCCTAATCTCAAAAATTTCAAATGCTACCCCAATCTTGTGATACCTTATTTGAAAGGGCAAAATTCTAAGCATTTTGGATTAAACGGAAGTCAATATTTTTTTTTTCGTGTTCAAGATATCGAAGGTCAAATTGATTTTGGGACCAATTTTCAAAAAATTTTCGTAACTCCTACAAAAAGAGTCGCAAAACAAAATCGCCCTGCAAAATACCTACTTGATGAACACTTTCAAGAAAAAAATACAGTTTTAGAATCAAAAAAACCCCGGAAGCGCTTTTGGGCACCTTAACATTTTTGACGGGAAAACGCCCATTTCTCAAAGTTTTCAAATGGCAACCCCTATCTTGAACATCTCATTCGAAAAGGCATAAAAATTGTGCATTTTGGCGCAATCCAAAGTTCAATAATCGTTTTTTCTTTTTCGATAAAACGAAAATCGAAGTTCGAATAGGCCATTTTTCAACCCTGTAAAAAATGGATCCTATCGTGTGTACATGATTCGAAAGCGCCTAAAAACAAGCATTTAGCGCAAACCGGAAGTCAATGCCTTTTTTTTGCGGCCCGAGAATCGAAGTAAAATTTAGGTTGGCCCTAAGTGGAAAGTAAATTTGCCTAAAAAAATAAAATGCCCATAAAATTCCAAGTAAACGCGGACGACACCCAATTTGATATTTTGAAATTATTGGATAAATTTTGGATAGCGAAAATCTGGATAATGGAAAGTTTTCTATTTTATTGAGCTTCATGATTATTGGAGTTTTTCGAATTGAAAACAATTTTTTTTTGCACATTTCGCGATTTCAACAAAATATTACCGTTAGTTTTTGGTAATTTTTTTTGAAAAAAATTGGATAGTTTCAGATTATAGTCATCACAAATCTATTTCCCAAAAAATTTTCCCTTTTGTCAAAAAAAAAAGTGATCAAACTGGCCATCAATAACTCCTTGTCAAAAAAAGGTCCAATTTGTTATTCCCTGAAAAATTTGGGGTTTTTCTACTTATTTTGCTGAAAATTTAAATTTGACAAATTTAGCAATAATTTGAGTATCGAATAATTTTCGAATATTAGAAAAAAATTGGATAGTTTCCGATTTTTTGTTTAAAGATCGAATTTTACTGCCAAACAGAAAGGGAAATTACGACATTATTACCGATATTGTTATTCCATTAATACACAGCGTCAAACTTTATTATTGACTAAACCGTTTTTTAGAAAAAAAATCTTAAAGATTCAAAACATCCAATTTAATTTTTTTAAGAACTGAATTTTTTTTAAATCATTCAGCATTATGCTGGGAGATAGATCTTTAGCCTTTCCTCTCCAATGTTAAAAATTTTGACATAAAAACTTGCATTCCCGTCTAATGCACATATATTCGCAAAAATCACCCGAAAAAAAAATTAAAACGTTAAAAAATGTTTTTAAAAATTTAAAAAAAATCTAAAAATTTTAAAAAAAAATCTTAAAAATTAAAAAGAAAGACAAAAAATAAAAAGAAAAAGTCTTGGGGGGGAAGGGTTTAGTTCAGCATGGGAAAATTGAAATAAGTAAAAAATTTGGCAAATCTTTCACCTTTTTTGTAGGAACTTGTTTTGATCTAGCTTTCTTGGGGCGCGAAGAAACACCATTTTTTTGAGGCAGCGGAATTTTTGGGTTCGTAAATTGTGTTTGCTAAGGGACCAAATTTGGGTTTCCACAAAACCATTTGGGAAAAATTGCGAAAAAAAAAAAGGACAAAGATATAAAAAAACGATATTCAAGCATTTTCCTTGCAGTATGGTGCAGCGAGTTATTAGTCCTGCGTCAACGTTTTTACGCAACCCGCACTACCGTAGCCCAAACCTCTCTCCTCTCGGAGAACAAAAGTATTTAAAATAGGAAGTTATTTTTTACATGTAATGTGGGTTGCTTCCAATTGTCCCCCACGAGAGTTATGGCTCAACTTGTACTTTTCCCCTTTGAAGAGCCAACCAAACAATATTTTTACTGTTGGTTTTCCAATATCATTCCAACCCAATGGGGTTTTTTTTATTAGACTATGTTTTTTTTTTGATAATAATTTTCAGATGCATTTTTCCTCCCTAATTTCTTTATTCTAAAAAACAGGCAATTTAATTTTTCCCATTTCCTCGGAGTGGGCTACTACATATCGGGGAAAACATTTAGATAGCACGTTATTCCATCAATTGTGCATTCAATCATTTTCATTTCTGAGTATTGAACTGTAAATTTAATACATTAACCCTTTCTTACCTGCTTACATTTCAATTACATCTGAATAACAAAAATCTTATGGAAAAAAGAAAAATAGGTATGCATATCTTTTTTTCAGAAGAAAATTGTGCCCACACTATGATGCTAAAAATCCATTCCTAACAAAAAAAAATTTCAGGTTTGAAAGGGTTAAAAAATATAGAAAATAAACAAACAGTAAAATAAAATATTAAAAAGTTTGTGAAAAGGAAATTACCTTTCATGTTTAACTCGTTTGTTAGCTGTGACAGATGATTCGCTTCAGTTAAGCTTTGCTTGATTCGATTTATTTGAAGCCTCATGCAGGATTGGGTTTTCAAACCGGGGATTTTTCAATCCTCTTATTAATACTGATGCTAAAGGTTGCGCTCTGAAATAATGACAAAATACAAAGATAATTATCAATCTATCATCAATTTAAACTTCATTTTGTTGGCAAATAATCAAAACCGTGACCTCTCAATGATTCAAAAATGTTGGAAAGGGGGGGGGGGGGAGAGGACGGAGGGTGCTCAGAGAATTTTTGAATTTATTATGGTTTAAATAATTAGGTATTCAAATCAAGAATAGAGAAAAGGAAACTTTTAAATTTAGAAGTCTCTTATCTGGAAAGAATAAAAAGAAACCGTTAGGAAATTAAATTGGAGACTAACAATATACCTTTATGAGGAAAGTCTAAAACTTTGTTACGACTAAAGCCTTTTATTCACTGAAGAATTCCTTTGTTAAACTTAACCTCAACTAGTAACTCATGTTAATCGCAGTTAGATCGCAGGAAAATACATAGATGCATGTACAGTCTTCTGTGCATGCATCTATGTATTTTCCCAAATACTATGTAACCCCAAAAAAAAAAAAAAAAAAAAAAAAAAAAAAAACTATGTAACCCAAATACTCTGTAACTTGGCTATTATTCTTAATATCATTGACCTGTACCATACAGTTTTCCTGTCCTATGTACCAATGTGTGATAAATAAAAAAAAAAAAAAAAAAAAAAAAAAAAGATTACATGGTTTTCTGTATCTAAACACCAATACTACTCAATCCATAGCCGTAGCCAGGATATTGTCTTTCTCTCTCTTAGCCAATTGATGCATGCGTTAGAAAAGGATGATATAGGGCTGTCATGAGACTTCAGCCCCTGTTTCGTCTTTTTCTAACACATGCGTTTAAATGGGCTAAGAGAGAGAAAGACAATATCCTGGCTACGCTATGACTCAATCCATTAATTTTAGGGGTGTGCGAATCCAGTTTTTTTCATTCCGAATCCGAATCCGAATTTTAAAATCAAATTTTCCCGAATCCGAACCGAATCCAAATCTGCGCCGTAAAAGTTCAAAAAAAATTGTTTTAAAAGTGCGCGCTTTTATTTTCCTTACGATGTGATGAAAATTGAGAAGAAAAATATTGTTTTCTGATTTATCTTTACTATTCTATTTTGCTGGTTGCGCGCACTTTGGGTGATTGATCGATTACCGCCCTTATCCCCTTTAGTTCATCGATATTCGGAAGACGCGCCGGCGCCGCATTCGTACCGAATCGTGATGATAGTATTTCCGTCATTTAGCAGGAGCTAATGTTATAGAGGGAAAGAGAAAGAAAAGTTAGAAAAACGAAAAAATTATAAATGTACATATACGGAAAAAAAAAAAAAAAGATTCGAAAATTTCGATCCTATTCGCACACCCCTAATGAATTTTCAGTCCAGTAGCCCCAACAATCCAATTCAACTACAGTCTACTTTAAGCATAGTTCTTTACTTTCTTCTTTATTTTCTCTTTCTAAGTAACAGACATCATGTGGACTTGTAATGACACACTCAAGTCAGACAAACTATTTTACATTCACTGCCAAGCTTTTTTTGGTAATCTTTCCTCACGCCATAGCAACTAGAGAAAAATGCTGGACATCAACTTCCAAAGTAAAAGAAAATTGATGAGGAGGTCCGAGTTAAAAATTTTATAGGGCATTTCATTTAAGACCCCACGCCGGTCCCAAATATTTGCGCAGAGCGTAGATTAACGCTGTGATAGACCCTGGTTTTCGCCGCATCATTGCCCGGCTAATGAGCACAGCACAGTGCTGCAGGAAATACTGCCGCTGGGTTCATGAACCCGACAGTGGAGTGAACGAGTTAAAAATTGAATAATATGATCAATTCAGGACTAAAAACTATTAAATAAGTAACAATACTTAACAGTGAAATACATTGATGCACATGAGGAAAAAGTAAGCACAAAAAAACTGAGAATAAAATCCTTAAGTTGCGTAGGTTAAAACTGTTCGGAATCTCCAAGAAAAATACATAGTAGTCAAAGTAAAGTCCAGTCGTCTAGACCCATATGTTTTTTTTTCACTAATGTTTCACAGCCAGCGACTGATAATAAACAGAGCATTGCTCATAATTTTCCTCAGACTTTACTAGAACACATTGGAACATACAGTGAATGAAAAGAACTGGTAGATCCATGAAGCAATTATTAATTATCTTTATATCATCGGTTAACTAGGAAAAGAATAGAATTGATTTTTTAATAAAGTGCTCTCTTCATGAGAATCTACTTGTCTAAGAGCAAAATCTCAATTTAGCTCCTAAATAATGTCTGAATAACACTCACGACTTCAACCAGCTGGTCAAGACGGTCTGTGAATTTTAAATGTTTTTCAGGAGAATGAACAGCTTGACCAAGCAAGAAAAATGCTTACTTTAAAAAAGAGTCAGTAAGACTAGAGCTCAGCGAGATGCTCGAAAGTCTTGGTTTTTTGGGTGGTGTGGCTGGCCCGTTCTTCTCTCCGGATTGCTGGCGATCACTTTTGCCCAATCGAACTCATCGTTATTCCTAATTTTTGATTTCTATGTCTTGTGCGCAAGTGAAATGACCAGGGCATTTTTGCCAGTTCTAGTTACCCTGAAAAAAAAAAAAAACAAATCTATCAGTACATAACAGAAACCTTGCAAATAAGTTATGAGAGGTGTTCCAATCCTCAAAAATATACATTACTTTTGAGTGGTACGGTAAAACAAATTGGATTTTAGATCACTGACACTTACTTCCAAAGAGGCCAACAACCTCTCTTTTCAAGAATCAGTCTACAGGCCTGGATCAGAGTTTCAGAAGTGACGAATAATTAATTTTTTTTTCTTCTTTTTTTTTTTAACTATCCCATCCTTAGCTTCGATTTCATTCACAATTTCTGTTGTCTACCAATTTCTCATAAATTCATAGCACCTTTGGTTGATCTAAATTGTATAAATGGGGTAATTTTAATGAGTTCTGAGCACAGTTCAAAAGAGCTTGTACGAGGGAGTTTGGAAAGTGAAGATATACGACCCCTGTATAATTATAAGACATGACAGATTCAGCAAAAAGGAAATTTCCATTTTTCTGGCGGGAGAAAATTCAAACACTATACACCAAAGTGCTGATTTCTCAAGTATAATGATCCAATAGACCTCTGACTGTACACAGCTCATCCTGGTTTATATCAATAAGATTCTATTGTTGTTGGTGGATATCTGTCGTCATGTCGTCGTGACTTATGGAGAGGCCGTGTATCTTCAACTTTCTTTCTATTTTTTGACATGGAAAAAAACAAAGAGTGTAAAGATAATTTTTTTTTTGCCATAGCTTAAATAGGAGAAGTTTCAAAACCCTGAAAGAATAGAAAGCCTTAACCCTTTGCGTCTCATTTTTTTTTTCCACTTGCACCCCCAACAGGTCTAATTAAAAACGAAAAAGAGAGGTTTAATGTTTACTGTCACGCCGCGCCGCGGGGGAAACCCCTCCGCACTATGTAGAATGAAGTGCTAGAATTCCCGAGAGGACCCATAGAGCACAGCACGCGGCTGAAGTTGTCGGGGCTGGCCCGATACGGACTCAGCAAGCGAAACTTTTTTGTCAAGCCCGGGTGAGCCCCGACAAGCGACTGGAATGAGAATTTTTACGATGTTGGGCCTGACCCGACAAACGACCGCAAAGGTTAAAAAAGATTAGCCTACTTTGATTATTTAGACACTGAGGATGGAGAAGGGGGCAAACCCCAACCGCCCCTTCCTCCCAAATTTAGTCTTTTAGTAGTATAATTTTCATTTGATTTTCTCTTGCACGTATGATATCAGTTGCCCTTGCTACAACAAACTGAAATGAGGCAGTTTGCAAGGGTCTGAAAAGTTATTCTTTTATAAAGAAAATGAAAGTACTTGATGAGCGAGAACACAGAGCTTTTGGTTTCTAATTAAGTCCCAATTAAAGTCAATTAAGTTCCAAGATGAGATTTTGGCCCCAAATACATTGTTTTTTAAAGGAATGGGGCTTTTGCAAACTTTACTAACAGGGGATTGAAAGAGTTGATTCTTGCATCAGAACCTTTAAAAATGACGATGAGTACCTGAGAAAACATGAAATTCACTCTCGAAAATCAGACTTAATGGCAGAGAATTGCTGGTATCATGCGAGATTTCTGACTAAATTTGAGACATATCTCTGTGTTTCCGTGGAGAAAGTGACTTAATAGATAGGAATCTCCCATATACCTGCGTTGAGCCGCCATACAACTTGCCATTATAGCATTATGTAAGTTATTACTGAATTTTAGACTCTCTCAGTGTGGAATTTGTGATTTTCACTGGTTTTTTAAAATCACTTGAACTATTCATTTGCTCACAGCAAAAGTTTGCAAGAGCCCCCCGTCCGCGTAGTGACGTCACTACGCACACAACTTTTTACAACTTTACATGTTGGGATCTCCAAAACTGAGACACATAAAGAAAAAACCAAAGGCACCATTGTTTCCAGCTCATCAAGTACATCACTTCTTTCACAAAAGTTAAAAAAAACAAATTTCAGACCTTTGCAACTGTCCCATTTGTCAAAAATAAAAAAAAAGTGGCTGAAACTTTTAGCGGAAGAGGAGGGCAACTGCCACGCCTCGCCTCCTTGGTTTGCCCCCTACTGATGTCAACTTTTGTCCTTTTTAAATTAAATAGAGAGAAAATTAACGTCTCATTTACTCTTGAAAGTATAAAAAAAAATAAGATACAATGACACAAATAAATACCTATTGATATTCTGAGAGCTATGAATCTGACGATCGATTAAGGGCATTAATTCTGACTTTTTACGTTTCTTCTTCTTTTTCATCGGTATATTTTCAACTTCACTATTTCCTTGCGCTGGACACCTAGAAATTTGTCAAAATGAACAAGCTCAAGCTTAGAATAAAACCAAGTTGAAGGAAAGTAAAATAGAAAAAACAATGGAGAGCTAAGGCAAAATGGAGAGCCCCTACGCAAAAATAGGTGATGTGTCTAGAAAACACTGGAGATTCACAATTTTGAAAAAACCTTAAGATACACCATTCACAATAATTTATTGGTACCTATCTTGTACCTAATGACCACAACCCTTTTATCAAAAACCAGATCACTGAAGACTGCTGAACAGTCTGTGGCAGTCACTGCCACCAGCGACCAGCGTGTTTCAGGAACCTTCATTTAGGATTGTGAAAAAAAATTTAAAATAGGTAGATACAGTTACACATATTCCAGTTTATTTAAAGAATTCCAAATTTAGAATGATTTTTATTCATTGAGTTAACTTTTTTAATTTAATGACTCTGCCAACTAACTCATTTTTTGTAGCTCATTTTGTAAAAAACTAGCCTTTTTCTGTCTACAGTAGTTCTCAGCACTAAAAAATTAAAAACAAAAAAACAAAAAACAAAAACAAAAGGTAGAACAAGTCAGACAGTACCTTTTTGCGTTTGAGATTTTGAAACGCAGTCATATCAAAAAGATATCCCCGTCAAAGACAAGTCCAACATTTTGGACTCCTTTCTTGAAAAGTCTCTTGCAATATTTATAATTGGGTTTTGCTTCAAAACTTAAACCAGCTACATATTTTACATAATCGACTATGGCTGCTGAAAAAACAAAACAAAAAAAACAATAAAACAAAAAATTAAAAAGAAAGAAAACACAAAAATCCAGCGACAACTCTGTTGCAAACAAGTACTAAAACACTCGAAAACTTACCCTCGATATTGACAAATCACCACACTATACAGTGGCGGCTTGTGCACTGCGGCAACAACTTATTGTTTTTTTTCATCATTAACTCCATCTACAAGATAACTGATATTTCGGAGGTAATCAGCCTCTCCTAAAAAAAATTTTTCTCATGATTCGTATTGCTCTTACAGCATAAGCTTCCAAAAAAGAAATGGACATCTGACGGATAAAACTGTAAAAAACTCGGGATGGTGCTAAGACAAAAGCATATCCAAAAATGTGTCTTCCTCTCTCTTGCCCATTTACTGACATTTTGTTGTCCATCTGACTAAAGGCATAAGTCGAATCCAAAATTTCATGATCATCTTTCACGTTTTCAATTTTTTGAAAGACAATGCATGTACAAATAATTGTGAATATTTAATCACTTGTTCTTCATGAGTCACAGAATTGCAGAAAAATATTAATTGAAGTAATTAAATGAATGAGCATGGTTGAAAAAATGAAAATTGTTTTGGAAATTTTGAAACGTTGGATTCGACAAAACGCCTATACGTCAGATGGCTGATGTGTCAGATTAAGATGGGGCGGAGGGGGGGTTGAAATCATATGAAAGTCTCTCCCTCAATCTTTTTTGAACAGGTGAGTTCAAAAGGCCTTCAAAAATAGGCAAATACGGGCTACGCTAGTGAAAATTTTTGAAGACATATACATATAGCAATTTCTGAATAGCTGGAGATTGCTCACTTAGTCTTTTATACGCAGGTTTACGGTGAATTTCTAGCATTTAGTTCTGATAACTTGCAAGCACTACAGTTTGATTAATGTCAAATTACAGCCGACAGAAATTTAAACTAAGTGGAATTTTCAGAATGTTTCCAAAAAATTGACTCTGGCTGAATATCCTGAGATAACTTTCGTTAAAGGAATTTTAAAATAGTAGCAGGAATAAACCCCACACAGCAAGCTTTCACTGAGCTAGATAATTATCAGAGGTGTGTAATCTCTGCAAGATATCTCACAATAACTTCAAAAATAAGACTGAAAGTACAAATCACAAAATATCACAAATCAATGCTTCTATCAAAATGGGATAAATCCATTCTTTGGTATTTTTATTGAAAATAATGACGCGATTTTTTGGCAGAGATACTCTTGAGATGAAAAATTAGGACCTGTATAAACTACTTTTGGCCTGTAATTTGACATTAAAAGGCTAAAATAGTAGCGCTTCGATGGCAGAAGTCGTCATTTGAGGATTCACCTTAAGATTAAAGTAAGAAATTTACGAGTTGAAATTGAGCTTACAAGGTGGTTTGGGAGTCCTCGAAACATTGCGACAAAAAACCGAGAATGTTTTCCATTGCACTATTCTTCATGAAAGCAACTTCCTCTGGATTGGAGAGTCTATTTTCCCCCAAGGAGTCTCCCACACAACCATTGAATAAGTACAAATGCGAGTATTTCTAGATCTCCTCTTCGTGAATGAGCTAAAAACAATTAATTATATTGATCACAATTCATCCCAAATTTCATAAATGGGACATACCAACGTGGGAAAAAAATTATCAAAAATCATCGTTTTTGAACTTTAAGCTTAATTTAAAACTTTCCAGTAACATTTCTAGATTTAAATAATTGTTGAAAAATGGTTTTCTGAGATTAAAATTTATCTTGGAAGTTTATAAATAATGAATTGATGAGAAATAGGCCCTCTGATTTTTGACCACTTTTTGAAGATCTCAGAAAGATTGTGCAGCGGTGGAAAGTAGACCAAAATAAGATAACAATTACCTCCTTATGGGCATCCCGTTTATGTGAATTCTAGAGTTCCATTGTGAGCGATCCTAGCATCACCAGATAAGTTTATGATGACCGCTGGAATCAATGTACTTTGCTGATAGTTCCAAAATCTAATAATAAATAGGAGCTTGATTGTCAATGGCCTAGACTAGGTTGGATCCTTTAATATCACTGTGTACATAACCATATGAATGTATGTATTCGAAAATATCAATCGAAACAACCATTAAAAGAAGATGAAAGGGTAAAATATGGGTTAAAAAAAGCACAAAAACAACAGCCAAACTAATTTAGCCATAAATACTATTACATTCTCACACTTCAATAGCTATAAACAAATGCTACACGATAAGTGCGTAATGCAAAGGGTCTGTTTGCAAACTTTCAGAAAGAGGGTCAATGGTCAGTTGCAAACTTTTGCTACAGCTCTATAAAGTGGTCAATCTCATGTAAAATAGCGTGAAAAGTCTTTTGGTGGCAGTAGAAAGTCATATAATGCAATAACAAACTCACAAGAGGCATTTAACTGAAATCCAAGATGGCGGGTAAAATATCGAGCAACTTGTATGCAAGCATCATGAACACCCAAGATGGCCAACCTCACATTATTCATCACAACCAATCATAACGTAAACAAACTCATAACCTCTGATGCTGCGAGGTTGTTAACGTTGGCCATCATGGATGTTCACGGTGCGTACACACAGGTTGCTCTAATATTTTACCGCCATCTTGGATTCAGTTAAACGCATCTTTTGAGTTTGATACTGCATTTGATGACTTCTGATACCACTAATGGACTTTTCACAGATTTTACTTAAGATTTAACACTCTATATAGCTGTAGCAAAAATTTGCAACAGACCTATTGAGTCATTTCTTTGGAGAAAACCACTTATAACGAAAAAACGCTAATTTGAGAAAACGCATTTTAAAGTTGATTGGGTGTAATTTCAAATTCTAACTTTCCGATTTGTAAAAACTAAGTGTCATCAGAGAAAAGCATACTCCTTGTAAATGGATCATACAAACGAGTAAAATAATACTCTGTTGAGAACAATACAGGAGAGTAAATAATAACTCATGAGTAATCCGAGGTTTCTTTCAGAGATCACCTTTTCCATTATACGAGAGTCATCCAGAAAGTATCTAAGTGTCCCTACTCATAACCGGGAACTAAAGCATCAAAACTCATCATCAAACCCCTTTTCTAAAATTAAAATTCTGTTCATACTCCTAGCTTGAGCTTGATGGATTTGAGTTTTTACAATTAGACAGATCCATCTCAAACACAGGCAAAGCAAAATTAGAAAAAAGAGATCTTTACCTTGATCCATCTGCCAAAAGTTGAAATACCTTAGAACTTATAACTGAGAGTTTCGGTAGCTTTTACAGTTTTAAAATTTTTAGATTTAAACAATTTTTTATTTAATTTTTAAAATAAAGAACATGCAAGCAAAAAAAAAAAATTAAGTGACTTTTAAATGAAATTAAGTACAGCACTCCCAAGTTTACTAAAAATTGTGCTTTCATTGTCCAACTTAAAATAATTTGAGTAGGAGAGATTAATTTAATTTGAAATTAAACAAAGTGAAGGAGGCTCTTTCACCTATGAATTTAAAACTGAAAAAATTTGAAAACTAAATAAAGATAGAGCATTCATTACAATGGACCAGTTGTACAATCAATAAATTCTGTTCTTAGTGTTGATTCTTCAGTACAAATTTATAGATACAGTCATTAAAAAAATGATATGACAAAAAATGTTGTCAAGGAACAAGTAGTATTACGCTCCTTGACCAGTTTAAACTTTCTTGGGTGCCACTTACAAATTTCATCTAAAAAACAAGAGCTCCAGTCAAACTGGCGCCTAAAAAATTCGCGCCCTAATTTTGCATATGGTATTAGAAATCAGCAACAGGTAGCAACAGTGCTTTTTGCTGAATTCGCTATCTATATTTTTTATTAATTTGGATTCATTTTCCTCAAAATTTTCATTTCATTTTTTTTCCCCTTTCAAAGGAAGGAGATTCGTTTTAGTATTTTTCAATCTATTTTCCTTCCTTACCTCTTGCATTGTTAAATTTTTCATTTCAGTTTCTCTAAATCTAAATTTTAAATTTAAATTTACTCAGAAAATCAAATGTTACACAAACATCTTTCTGAAATACCGAGGCTTATTCACTGACTTTACCTTACACATGTCTACTTTTCAACAAACTTGAGGCAAACCGTGATACGTAAGCAAAAAAATCTCTTAGGCCCAAAAAATTGTGATGGTCCCTGAAAAATTGAACATGCCAACAAAGATGGTCTCCCAAACAAAAAAGGAAGTTACAACACAGTCTTTGGCAAACATCTCAGTTATTTCAAGTATTTATCTCTTTAATACTGAATGGGTCGCAATAGAAGTGAGACTGTGGTAGTTTTTTTCGGCGCTTTATATGAGCATCAACCATCAAAAGTAGAATCTGTTAAAAGTACAAACAGAGCTCTGCTTTGTGTATGTTTAATGACATTTTTTCAATTCACCAAAGATTCCACCGTTGATCAAAAAATTACACAGATCAGTTCGAGTATTGGCTATAATCCGTGAAAATACTCGCATCCGTAATCTTTTCTCAATCGGTGAGTTACCTCCTTAAACTATCCGAAAATCTTCCAGTTTTTTAAAGTCAGAAACAGAGACTCCCACCAGTTTAGAAAAGAATTAAATGTTAAAATATTTAACTGAACTATGTAATCTTTTGATCAACCATTGGAATCATCAATGAATTGAAAAATGTCATTGAACATACTTAAAACAACGGCTCTTCAATGCATCTGGCCAGAGGGCATGTTAAAAAATAAGCTTCTGAATTTTAATAGAAAGAGATTAGAATTCCAGAAAAACGAGATTACATAATAGTTGAACATTAGCAAGATGGCAAAAAGGAAAAAACAAAAATCAAAAAAGCAGCACAGCGAAACTTTTCACTCAGTGATAAAGAAAGTATCCAAATGAAAAATCTAGCAAATTTTGAAAGAATAATTCCATAGCAGAGAAAAAAACTGAAGGGCCGACTGCCACAAAGCAGGTAATTGAGAGGAAACATTTGATATGGAACAATCAGATGAATATTCTGTTGCGTTGAAATCCCCTCATCACCGTATGGAAGATATGGAAACCCCCGTTAAGTTTCGACAAAAAATTGAGAATGAGCTGAGCGGTGGGGACCTTTTACAGAGAGTTAAGCGTGAGTCAGGTCAAGGACAGGCAAGAAGTCCAGCTATTTCATTGCGAATCATAAGAGCTGCTTCTATCATGGTGAAAACACTGACACTATCATTTTGAACCAGTTACTTTACTTAACTTTGAAAATTTTTGAGGTCAGAAAAAATAAGAGGCAAACCAATCACCCTATTACAGCACCAAATGGATGGAAGTTTAAAGCATATTTATTTACAGACCAAGTTTGGTCATTGGTGATTGTACAAACGAAGGGCGTCTGTCATTTTTGGTTTCAAATTTTGTGAAAAAGTTACTTACTGTTTTCTGGGATCCATCCCGAGTTTTTATGAAGATTACCACATTTGTAAGAGTTACCAAAATATGTGACTGAAAGTTTTTTAATTTATATATTATTGTACTTATCGTTATTAACATGGTATGAAATGATGTTAAATAATGCTTAAGTTATAAAACAATACATATTTGACAGTGATTAACATGAATAATGTATTCAAGCATATTATACAGTCAATAAGTGATTAAAAAACGAATCAAACCAACTGATAAATTTGCTTTTTAGTGCATGAGCTGACTTGGCTCGATTTTGTGAGCCATAAAAGAACCAAGCCTCCAAATTGGCTCAATGAGTGAAAGCAGATAACGCATTAAGTTGCTACATTCTGCAATTTTGTTTGGGTTTAAATTGTTTCTAATCGATTTTAATCGTTTTAAAAAAAATATTACATATTTAATGTAATTCAACGTTTTCAATCATTCGGAAAAACCATTTTGCATTAATATGTGAAAATTACTTTATTTTCTTAGTCATGGCTGCTGTCTACTTAAGATATTACACTGAATGCTTAGGAAGCCTCCCAACATTTACAGCTGATTAGTTGCAAAAAAAAAATTCTTAATAAGATAGAAAAACTTGAAATTAGAATTTTTTTTAAAACCTCGCACAAAATGAATTTTCATCACAATAATGGTTGAAAGAATGAAAGCAAACAGAAAAAAAACCAAAGCTTCTCTTTAGAGTGAAACGAAGCATATGATTTGACAATCTGATGAAATTGTGCTGTCAGCAAATTTGAATGGACTTAAAGAGGGCCGATTGGAATCAAATTTTACTTCACTCTCTGTATAAAGGTAGTCTAAATGAACAATACCAAAGGATTATTTAATTTGCAAAAACTATAGAAAAGCAAGCCAAGTTTGAAGGAATAGACCATTAGAATTGAGGATACAATACTTAGGACTACCAAACATTCTCCTTTCTCCAGAAGAGTCCCTGTTTCAAAGGCGTCATTTATCGTGGGCAAGAGGGCAACTGCCCCCCCATGGACCAACCGAGGGTAAAAAAAGTGATGACCTTTTTTTTTTTTTTTTTTTTTTTAGGCACAGAAAAAAAAGTTATGAACGAGGTTTTGTTGGAATTAAGGGCCTAAATATAGAGTATGCAGGGCTGTAGAGTGTAGGACTCTAAAATTATATTGAGAGCAAAAAAAAAAAAAACAAAAAAAAAAAACACATCACATTTTTACCCCCCCCCCCCCCCCCCCAAGCCAAACTCGAAATGACGCCCCTGCCTGTTTCTTTACTAAGAATTCCTTGCCGGCATTCTTCGCCAAAATTTTAGCTTTATAGGAGTAGAAAGAGTAAAGTAAGAAAGCCCAAACCATACGTTCATTGTGCCAAGGTAAAAGAAACAAGGTACATGCAATTCAAGACATCCACCATCAGCGACATCCCGTCGCTGGCGGGCAATGATGCAGGCTGGTCAACTCTCATGATAATCAAATGGGAGAAAAGTGGCTACGTAAGCTGGTCAACGAGTTTGCCTGCTACGCCTCTGGCGGGAGCCAGACTCAACACCAAAGTGCATATACCTATTTCATCTACCTTCCATGTGCTGATGTACCTGGTGTTCCCAAAAAGGGAACAGGAAGGAAATAAATCTGTTTAAAATGTTGAGATTCTATATACAATGAAAATTGTTGAGTGAAACTAGAGTCCCCTACAATAATGAAGAGTTGTCCATTGCTGAATCCATTTCTGATTGGCTCTCAGATTTAGGCTGTCAAGAAAGCCCAAAAGGCAAATGCAAATGGCGGACGGTTTGTTTACTTTCACGCACTCGCTTTTTGTCACACATTCACGTACCAGTGACCGCTGGTAATTATTGTTGATTTTCCAAATGCTTAAATTTTACTGCGGAGAACATTATCTCTTTCAGTAACTCTATAGAAGTAGCGAAAATTTGGCAACAGCGCAAGGCAAACAGCCAACCCATTTGCATTTTGCCTCTTGGGGGCTCCATTGATCCGCTTCTTCTTCTTTTTGAGAGTCTTGGCGCAACTCTCCTAGTATATAGGGACTCTAAGTGAAACTACACCCAGTCAAAAAACACCTGAACGAAAGTTTCTAATTTTTTTATTTTCCGATGTTCAAACATGATAAGATGAAAATTCATTAGTCAAATCCATTCGTAAATATTTTTTAGACCGAGCTCATTCCTTTTACAACTTAAGAGTTACTTTTATTTTCAAACAGATTTCCTTGAAAAAATTTGTCTTCCTCTTTCTCTCTTTCCCTCCCCCCCCCCACTCAATTGCATGTATTAGAAAAATACAGACAACCAGGGGCCAAAGCCATGTGAGGACCTTTCCGGCCAAACAGCATGTACGCATGTATATCCTGTTTGTCGGTAATGCGCAATTTAGACTTTCCATACCCTCAAGAATGTTCCATGAAAGTTTTCATACTGATACTTCAACAGAGTAGTGAAGTAGAAGTTTTTTCCTAGCGGTTCATACAATGGTGTAAATTCATGAATAAAAACTTCAAGCGCGTTTTCTCAAAATTAGATTTTCCGCTATATACTGTTTGACGGAAAGGTCCTCATGTAATCATGTGACAGTCCATTCCTCTATCATTTTTTAACACTTGAGTTTAAATGAAAAAGAGGGAGACAGTAAAATTCCTGACCCAGCGTCGAATTTGGCACACTCTAGTAGAATTAACGCTCCGTATACTTCAGTTTGACATCTTTGGATCACGGAGGAGATTTAAAGTAACCCATCATAAAATAGATTCACTTACAATGTACGTTGCTAACGTTAAAGTTGTTTTCAAAGTAAAGCATCGACCAGTCTAAAAAAATATACGCTGTAAATTTGTGCCGAATCTTGGCATTAATGAGGAACCTATATCGTTTGCCGTGGGACACGTGCGATCCACCTCCTACATAATACGGCATTCCGAGATTCTTCATCTCATGTCGTGCGACCCAATTGTAACTAGAGAAGAAAAAATACAGAAATGAGTGAATAATATGGAACTGATTGGAATATAGTTAAAAACACAGAGTAAGTTCACTAAAAAACAAACAAACAAGTGTGAGCTTACATTTTGCCAAGGGGGATACTTTTGACAAATTATCAAATGCTATCAAAGCGGCAGATGTTAAAATTTGCCTACCAACAGTAATGCATGGTAATCACTGGGAAGCAGAGCTGCCGATTTGCGTAGATTTAATGACATTTTTAAATCCACCGATGATTCCAACCGATTGAGAAAAGATTACAGAGTTAAGCTCAGTGTAATGACTGAATGCACAAAATACTCTGATCTGTAACCTTTTTTTCAAGAGGAGGAAACGCCGTTAATTAAGTAAAATATACCTGTTGAGAAAAGATAAAAAAGACGCTAGCATTTTCGTGCATACAGTCACACACTGAGCTAAAACTCTATAATCTTTTCTCCACCGGTGGAATCTTCGTTGAATTTCAAAATGCCATTAAATCTACGCAAAATCGCAGCTCTGCTGGAGGTGATTTCACTGAGGACAAATATTGGAATGCAGAACGTATAATGATATTTTAAACTCTGAATATTTAGAATAGAATTTAAACTGAGTACCGTAAGTGGGTAAGTACACTCTCAATTTTCAGGAAATGGAAATTTTCATATTTGTCACCTGTCTTGGCATAAACTCTTATACTAACTACACAAAATTTTTTTTACTACATAGATCTAAATCTCCAGACACTTTTGTTTTCTAAATGATAAAAATGGTCGGAACAGAAACTTTTTACTAATTTCATCAAAAAAGGTTCAGATTTTGTTAAAAAGTCAAAAAAACAATGATGAATGGCGATGCAAAAACAAATCTGAACAATCGCTCACATGTTCCTATTTTGGAGCTAGATTGCAACCATAAATCTATGTTCCCAAACTTTCAAAAGAAGTGCGTCTAGATGAGCAGGGGTTGCATAACTTTGCATTGGAAGGTACTTTTAATGATACTTAACACAGTTTGTGGCTAAATACGTTCTTTAGAATTAAAAAAGCAAGTTTCCCAAATTGCAGTCAACAAAAACCTTGATTATCCAAACAAATAATCCAGTCCAAAGCAATCGGGAAAATTAAAAATTTACAGTACTAGCTCTATTGCTTGAAATTTATTTTTTCTTGTCTGTCCTGAAGACAGCATTAGGGGAAAAAAAGATATATAAAACAAGAAATATTCATGTCTTTAATGATAAGCTGATGATTTTTAAATGCTTACTCATATCGAGCTTTGCGACTCGCAGAATAGAAGTTCGTTTCAACAAACAACGGCCCATTTTTGGGGGCTCCTGAAAAAAGAAGAGCAGAAAAAAAGTAAGAAAGGGAAAAAATGCAAGACTGAAGCTATATTCTGGGAGACTTTTAAAGAATGACAAGAAGTTCCACTATTTACAAATAAAAAATTTGGTTTTCTTTGAAGAAATATGTAACAACAGGATGACACAAAAAAGCATAAATAAAATGGTAGTAGTAATAATTTACACTTAATAAACATTTTCCCTCACATAAAACTTAATCTGGGGGAGGGGGACACTTTCAGAAAAACACTGAAGCGAATGAGAAAACTACGTTTTTTAAAAATTATTTTAAAAAAATACTACAAAATTACTTTCCCCAAAACCTGGCATCGCTTGAAAGATCATGACACGCAAATTACGACTCGGGCGGGTTCAAGGGTGTGATTTTTGAATGGGGAAGACTTAAAATTCAAGAATCCAAAAAATGTCATCAGCTCTTCGGTTCTAACAGCTGAAATATCTGTTCAAAAAATGCTCTAGTAAGAGAATTAGATTGAACCAGAGTTTGATCAGAGCCAGGGGTGTAAAATGTGCCCAATCTGCAGATTAAGTAAAAATGAGGAAATTTGGCCCCCCCCCCCCCCTTTTTTTCAGTGATTCTAACACGATTTTTTTCCGGGAAATGACCTCTAAGTGTCAAAAATATCAAATGTACGTACAAAAGTGTTAAAATGTTGAAACAAGCAAAGAAAATAGAAAAAAAAAATCACTTTTCAAATTTTTTTTGGGAGATTTTTTTTGAAATTCTGTGAGAAAAAAGACCCCCGGATTGCATGAAACTTCCAACGTTTTTCAACATTTTGCACCCATATTCAGAGTCAGAGCCCCACCTAAATTGATATGATAAATTCATAAATTGGTTTTCTAAAGCATTCTACACATTTTTGGATAGCTAGGGTTGCCTGCATACATCACTGATAAAATTCACTGAGCAACTTTCTAGTAAACTTGTTGAGTTAACACTTACTACTTTAATGACATATTTAAACTCTGTCATCCACAAGCTCTGATATATTTCGTGATGCTGAAACAGATTTAAAGCAAAAGAGTTGTAAATACTCAAAATTAACCAATTACCATTAAAGTTTATCGACATAATTAGCATGAAGGGGACATAGAGAACTTTGAAAACATTGCAGGAGGCGTTCAAACATGATTTTTGGTGGAAAGAAATAGCTAACGGATTAAACCTTTGTCAAGGAACAGTATAAAAAAAGTGCCACAGGACAAAAAAGATTTCAAGTTGGTGGTAATGTTAATTTCCAATGAATTAGAGCTGATTTACGCCAAGATTTCTTCCGAGTTGAAAGCAATTTATCACCTAAAAACGCTCCACATGTGGACAGGGCCTGAGACAGCAAGTTTTCTAACGACAGGCTTGGATATGAATGAAAGGTTTAAAATAAAGAAGCTCACCAAGGTATATTTTGCCGAAGCCTCCTGCTCCGACTGACTTGCCCAACTTCCACTTGTTGTTTTTTTATGTCCGTAATTATTTCTCCTTCTTGAAGGAATTCTTCAGATGCGACGCCATTGCTGGTCACTTTTTTATTGGCTGGAGATTCCAACATGAAATTTGAACGCCTTGGGGCCAGTTCAAGCGTGCATCTGTGAAATGTTACCAATTTCGTTAGTACTAATTATTATGTAATATTAGAGGTCAAATAATAAATAAAAGAACAGTAGATAAGAAGGGCACAAATATTGGCGGATACAGGAATTTATCCTTCTCTCTCTTCTCCCATTAGAATGTGTGAGTTTAGAAAATGACACATCAGGGGCAGTCAAGTGATAAGCAACCCCCTCTTCTATCCTTTTCTAACACATGTGTTCTTATGGAAAAAGAGAGAGGGACAATATCTGGATCCAGGAATTTATCCTTCTCTCTCTTTCTCCCATTAGAATGTGTGAGTTAGAAAATGACACAACAGGGACAGTCAATGATAAGCCACCCCTCTTCTATCCTTTTCTAACTTGTCCCTTCAAATGACCATAGAGAAGAGAGGGACAATTTCCTGGATCTACCGGGTTTGGTCCTGGTAAATCCGACCATCGAGCTCCTTGATGACCCTTTTTTTTCTTACAATTTAGGCAAATTTTGGGGAAGTACATTCTGTATTTACAACCTTTTCGTTTTTTGCTCCTTAAATTTTTCCCTATGAGAGCCAAAATTTTGGATGTGCCAAATCACATGGCCAAATGGCTGAACTTTTTTGGTTTCCCACATTATCAGGGGGGAGGGGGGTCCCCCCCAATTTTCGCCTATGCTGAATTGCACCTAAAGGGTTGGTGCAGTTTCTCTGGAAGTTCCTGCATTCAACTCCTTAATTATATTTTCTGATTCAGAAATGCCCGTCAAGACTTTTTGATTTTTTTGGGAACAGAAATTTATTCAGATATATATTAATACACAGTTTTTGACAAAGTTGTGGAGAAATTCTTGGCAGGCAAAAACTGATTGGAAACAGAAGAGCTAGGAATGTTGAAATTGTGTTTAAAGAAGAGCAAATAAGGTTTTAAAGAGAGCAAGGCGACTCAATCCCGCCGTAATAATAGGGTCCACAAAAATTACACCAGTTTCTGCATTGAGAGCACTCGGAAGCAAGCTCAAACCTTTTAACCCGATCCAAAAGCATCATGAGCAAAGTATCATTTGCTGACAGTCAACTTAATTCGTCAAAAATCTTGCATTTTTTTGGGAAAGTGTGCCACGATTTATTTGAACTGATAAAGTATATCATGATGAAAAATATTGAGGCTACAAATTGTTCTCTTTGCTCTTCAAGTTTCAAGCCAAGATCAAATCAGTTTTGGTTTTCCAGCAATCGATAAAAAAACTGTCCATAAAAGAAGTTCTAACCTCTAAACTTCTGTTTATTCTGATTAAAGTTGAAACGAAGAAAAACAAAAAGGGCAAATTAGGAGTCGGCGACTGAAATTTAAGGGGAAACTGATAAATTGGGAGGGTAATTTATGCCACCAAGATACTTTTTGTAAATGAACAACAATCTTACAGTGATAACAATGATAAAAATCTTTCGCAAAATCCTGTCAAACGATAAAATCCTATACTAAAAATGAGGAAACACAGTTAAAGGATGATTGGGGGTACGAAACTATGGGCATCTTCATGTCAAATAAGCTTTTGCAATCCTCAAAAGTCAAAATAGATTGCTTGAATCAAAGAAAGATGCTTCTGAGTTTCAGGTGACCAGTGGCATGGATTATCAAAACGACGCGGTAGTGAAAGTGTTTTAGTTTAGTTTATTTAGGACAACAAATTTTAACAATTACAAATGTAGTACATAACAGAATGACGTGAGATTCGACCACACACTAATTTTTTTTGCAATTGGTTAACACTACTTGTAAAATCCCTGAACTTAAAATGCTGCAACTTTATCCTGAAAAGATCGTCGTGACACCATTCGTCATTACAACATTTAGGCCGTGTAGCTCAGAATCTCTGTCTCCATTCATACTTTAGGTCCTCACTCAGCTACACTGCAAAAATCATCATAACAACAAATGGATTTACAGCGTCCTTGCTTAGAATGAAAGCTTAGGAATTCAGTGGTGCACCTAAAATTTCTCCTATCTCTCTGATCTCCCCCTTGTTTTTGAAACAATAATAAGGACAAACGAAGAGGGTTTTATCCCTTGTCTCACACATATATTTAAACAGAGGAGGGAAAGAGGGAAAATCACAACGAATCTGAGAGCAATTGCTTGGCAACAAGTCTAAACTCTTAGCTAACCAACTCATACCAAATCTGTTCAGATAAGTTTTTCAGAGGCTAAACACTACTTGTCAGGGTCCAAATTCAGAATGCGTCCATTCTACAGTATGCTAATAAAACTCGGTCTTCAAGGTAGATGCTCGCAACATCCAATGCTCACCAACAAAATTTGGGGGTCAAATTAGATTGGCCTAGCTCAGTCCAAACCATTCTCATTACGTCACAGGCTAACTTCAGAGAAACGTTTAACTCAAAGTCATTAGTAGGCTGAACATTCATGTTACTTAAGCCCTACAAATTCAAGTGGACAGGGAAAGCGTTAGTAAATAAAAGTATTCAGACATTGACTAATGATACAGTGCTCAAGGTATCAAAGCCTCTAAACTCTGGCTTTGAGCAATCCAGACGTTTCATCAGTAAGTCTCACCTCAGTTTCAAGTTCAATTCTAGGCAGGAAACCGATCGGTAAATGAAGGCATCTCAACTTCTGATGAAATCCAACCCAATAAAAGAGACTTACAGAATTGGTAAATGATGCAAGGGATTTGGGACACAACAAAGCTAAAAGTGAAAAGGGTTTAACAGCTGCTCTGCAGTGAAGTTTGAAAGCCTTTTACTACAATAATAGCTGGGTTCATTCAACTGATGGTGACAAAAATTTCAAACATCAAAAGATCATGACTGTTTATAAGATTCAGTGCAAACTCAGTGCTTTGTTCAAAGTTGATGTTACAAAACAAAGCAGTGGAATCTACATAAACAAGCCGCACAACACAACTTGAGGAAGAGTGGGAGGTTGAAAGAAAAACGGAAAACCAATACTTAACAACTATTAAAGCTGAAGATGCACTACGGGTATGTAAAAATGTCATGAAATAAGTAATAAAACGAACAAAGTAAAACACGAAACAAAAACTATACAGTTGGCGAGAAAAGAAAGCAGAATTAGTTACTGAAACTCGATCAATTGATACGTGAACAGTACACTAGCCACAAAGTCATAAATAACATTTGACACTTTTTGACAGACTTCACATTCACATCAGACATCGCAGTGTGTTTATGTAAATGTAAATACAACTTTGGTGAATTTCGCCCTCCTACACTGCAAGCACCGGTGCAACCGTTGAAAGCTCTATTGTTGAAAACATAACCTAAAACCTGAAAAAGCTCGGCCAGCAGTGTTGCCAGATCGAGGGTAAAAAGCCGTATCGTCCTCATTAAATCAATGTAAAAGCGTACGGATTTTTCACCCAATCTGGCAACACTGCCAAAGACATTATTATTATACAGGGTGTTTTTTCTATCCCCCCCCCCCTGGATTATTTTTCTTACTAATTGAGATGAAAAGTTGCAGTTTGAACCATTCTTCATCATTTTGACTGAATTTTCTTTTTTGGGGGGTCATCCCCCAAGGCTATCTCAAAAATTTCAAACAGCGCCCCTATCTTGTGATACATCATTTGAAAGGGCTCAAATTCTAAGACTTTTGGCGCAAATCGGACCTGAAGATAATATTCGTTTATCGTTTTTGATACATCGAATTTCAAACTTCATCTTGGACCCAATTTCAAAAAAATCATTACTCCGCACTTTGGAAAGTCGGAATCAAAAAAACTGTGGGTCTAGAAATACTCTAAAAAGCAATTAATTTTCAGATAAAAAATTTCAGACAAATTTTCATCTTAAATTTTTTTTTCTGATCAAAAATTAGTCCAAAATTTTTTGAGCCCCCAAATTTTTTTAAAAAAGATCCCACTAAAAGGGACTTTCTCAAAAATTCCCTTGCGCGACCCTTATTTAAGGATATGTCTATCGAAAAATCAAAAAAACAGCTAGAGCATTTTGGCGCAATCCAGCTATCGATATCTTTTCCTATTTGAGATATCGAAATTATAGGTTCGATTTTGTCTATCTCAAAATTCGATATCTCGATACGAAAAACGATATCAACTTCCGGTTTGCTCCAAAAGTCTTAAAATTTTTAAACGCTCTTTCAAACGCTGTAATCACAAGATAGGGGTTGCCATTTGAAATTTTTGAGATAGCCCCCCTGAGGCTTCCCTAGGGGGGCTTGAACCCGAGAGAAAGGAATTCAGTCAAAATGATGAAGAATGGTCCAAACCGCAACTTTTTATCCAATTAGAAAGAAAAGAAACCGGGGAGGAGAGATAAAAAAAACACCCTGTGGAAGCACTTAACATATAATGTCTTCGAGCTCAGCGGAGAATTTGTTGTCTTCTGAAAAAAAAATGCAGATGAATCAAAGAGCTCACGATCACTTATGCGGAAAAGTTTTGTCTCTGAAAACTTTCAAAAGTAAACTTTCCAAGTTTTTATTTAATTTTTTTATTTTCTAACTTGCTTCTTCACGAAAACTACACTGTTGTGAGATGTGAATGTAGGACAAAATTTATCTCAACTTGTTTTTCCTCCTTTTGAAAGTTACCTAACACCTCGCTCCAGCATTTCAATACCCTCTCCCTCTAATATAAAACCTCTATACTTACCAATTTTAAAATTCAACACAGAACTTGCAACTCCTTGTTAAATCCAATGAAATCTTCCATTTAAAACCGGCCTCGCGTCACAGATGGGAAAGCGAGAAAGTTTTTTTTTTTTTTTTTTTAAATATTTTAAAAATCACAGTCACAGTAAGTAATTTAGGATGTTACTTGCAAGTTTTCCAGAGATGTAATTGCATTCATCATGAAGCCGTGTTTTTTTACCCTTGCATCCCAACTGTTCTCATGTTCCATTGTAACATTGACATTGAAATAAAGTGGAAATGATTACTATTTCATCAACATCAATGGAAAAAAAAAAAAAAAAATGTGATTTGAAGCGTACAACTAATCATGAAGCGGACCAATACTTTACATACCTTTGGCTTTGCAGGGCGGCCCTTAAGAATGATGGGCTGGGAGAGGGGGGGATGAATAATTAGGTCCCCCTGAAGGAACATCCTGGCCCCCTGGGGGGGGGGGGGGGGGGGTGTATAGTTCAGGAGTCTTCCCCGGGATTTTTTTTTTATGTGGATGTTCCAATTAGAATGTGAAGAAGTTTTCAAATTAAAAGTATGGGTACTTTACTCACAAAATAGCTTAATGTATTATTACACTTTTTTTGCATCTATCAAGACAGCGAAAATCCAAAACTTTAGACGACGGCTGAAATTCCGTTTTCAAGCAAAATTGATTTTGAAAATGCTATCGATACAATTACTTTGGAGAAACACGAGTCAGAGAATATTTTTATGCGATCAGAAAAGTAATACTAAGAATAAATAGATAAAAATAAAACATTTATTAAAAGAAAGAGAAAACACCGGTAATATCAGTATACATTGAGTTTGCAACAAAAATACACATCACTGGGGAGCGATGACTTGTGATTTGACAAGTAAGAACTACCCAATTTTTTATTACTAAATCATTCTTATCTGTAAACTTTAAGTAGAGAAATACTAATCACATCTGAAATGAAACTCTGTCTGCATAACCTGCAATCTTTTATTTTCAATTCAGGACCCACAAGATGCACTGTTGTTCACCTTACTTTTTCACTGAGACTGGCGAACAAACATGCTCTTGAATCGAGACCTGGTATGGCAAGAGGATTCACAGACTAATTCATTTGGACCATTTTGCAGATTGTGCGTAGAATTAAAGTAATTGGTTTCAAGTCTTTGTAACAAAAACAAAAGATTCCCTCAAAACTGATGGATATAAGAGAAGAACAGCAGAAAACAGGAGTGATAAGAAACCATTGGGCTATACATGTAACTAGAGTGGTACTGGTCAGCTTCATGGGTAAGCTGCGCAATCGATATGAAGGAATTTTTGATTAGGGTAGAGGAGTAGTATTCCTATAGTTTCCTGCATATTTTGATTGTTGAAGTTGATGGAGTTCATCATCATAATAGACGCTGAATTTGAAATGCATGGAAAAATATATAAAAATTACACGTTGACCCTAACCCAAAAACCCTCCACTTTTTGGCTACACATGTTACTCATTAGACTGCCCTCAAGACTGAATGCATTGCAGGCAGTAAAATTTCTAAAACTTGACTTTTGAGCAGTGTTGCCAGATGGAGGGTAAAAAGCCGTATCGTCCCCATTTAAATCAATGTAAAACATACGGCTTTTTTCACCCCAAACTGGCAACACTGCTTTTGAGCAAAATAACGTTAAAATAACCCTGTTGGTAGAGCCCGGGGAATGGGGCTGTTGCAACTTTTGCTATAAGCGATTTAATAGCGTGTTGGTGTGAAAACCCCCCCAAAATAAAAGATGGGACAAAAAAACCTTCCGAAAATTTCCCCCCTAAACTCAAAAAACCCCTTTTATTTTCGAGGCTAATGGTGGCTGGGGCAGTAAAAAGGTAACCCTACTTAATTTACACTCTCTCTATGTGACAAGGGGATTCACAGAGTAATTAACATCAAGTAGTGAACCACATCCGATAAAAGGGACCAGCGACTCCTAGTGCCTGGTTCAAATGAAAATCATCTCTTATTGGGCCCTTCGATGGGTTTTTCAGTATTTTTAAGGAAAGTCCAATTAAAACCCTCCCACCCTTACCCCTCCAACCAAAAGCGTTTTTTAGTTTTGGGGTGGATTTTTGGAAGTTTTTAGGTGCTGCCATCGTTATTTTGAAGTTTTTACCCATATCACGATTAATCGCTTATAGCAAAAAATCCATTAACATAACTAACATCACCCACCCTTAAATGTTGGCAAGGTAGCCACCACAATACTTGAATTCATTGTGATGAGAAGGGGTTT
>CAMTDV010000352.1:0-28230 GCA_947069175.1 Scalesia atractyloides
GGCATGGTTATGTCATCATTAGAACACGCACAACAATGAACCAAATATATCTAATAGACTACTTAGTTAGCAAGCCAGATCAATTCAAACCCTACCTTTTCCTTCGATGATAAACCACTTCAAACCTTCATCTCATTATCCTCCTCATCACATATTTTCTCATTTTATTTAAACTATATCCAATTTATATAATCTATTTTTATTTTATTTAATTAATAATTATAATAAATTTTATTATTAAATAAAATCAAACAAATCAAACTAGTGACAATATAATAATTAATTAATTATATTTTATTTTTTCGTTATCGTGTATTTCTATTTAAAATTCAAATAAAATAGTAAAGAAGAATATTTGGCTTTAATTGTGTTTTTTTATTTAAAATAAATTCAGATAAAATAGTAAAGAATAATATTTAGGTTTAATTGTGTTGTTTGTTTAGGTTTAATTATGTGGTTTGTGTAATGTTTTTAATTTTAATAAATTTGTTTTTTTAGTTTGTAATGTTTTATGTTTTATATTAGGTTTTTTTCTAAAAAAAACATAAGAATTGTTTTATGTAAAAAAATACATAAAATTCTTTTTTAAGGAAAAGACATAAGAAAAGGGTTTTTTTTTTAATTTAAACTGTACCCCACATAAAAATTCTTTTTGCCGAGCCGATAACTAGTAGACTCTCGAGCCTCTGAGCATATTTACAACCATCGGTAACAACCTACTTTCATGTTCTAACCCTAACAAACTTGATATTCAAATTAAGAATGTAGATCAAACAAAACACACTAAATTTATAATATACTTCAACTAATATTTTAATTGATAAAAATAGTAAATATAAAAGTTTTATACCCAACCTTATAATAATATCTATCTTAAAAGAACATTTTATTGATAAAAAAATAACACGTTTTATACGTATCCTTATAATAATATATATCTAAAAGAACATTTTATTAATAAAAAAAAACATTTTCCAGTAGAATACATTTTATCCATTTGACAAACAAAGTTCATGCTCAAACAAGTACAATTTACCATTTAATTAACAACTTGCCCAGGTAGTTGCCTCCGTCAACGACACACCTAGTTTCTCATAAACAACCACCCACACAGAACACCCCTGACCCCACTATTTTATAATGGCTATTCGTAGACTCCATACGTCTATTTGCACACTTTTATCCCCTAGACATTTCGTACAGGGTTGTACTAGGCTTTATACTATTTTCAACATTATACCTTTTCAAATATTATATCGTTTAAATTTATAACCGTTTTAAACAGTATACCATTTACAACATTATAACATTTCAAATATATATCGTACATCCATAACAAAATATAAACTATAACTGAATAATAGATACAAAAACATGAACAGGCCGCTAGACTACGGCTCTGGCTCTTCATCCGGATCTGGCTATTGTTGTTGCTGATGTGGTGTCCGAGGTGCGGTATGACAAGTAACAACGTGCCAAGACCGGCTCGTAAATGTTGATTCGGCGCCGCTCCCAGGCGGCGGAAGCAACAACAACAACAACATTAAAAAATACAGGGCAACGTATGTGTCGCGTAGAGGAGTACACGACGTCTAGTTCATCCCCAACTCAGCTCCCTCAAATCACCTAAACCTCAAAATACATCGAATTATACCTAATTGTTTCCCTTATAAAAATTTTCAACATATATTCCTCATCAAGGACTCGAGTGACCGGTCGACGAGCTCGGGTGTAACACCCCGATCGCGTAATACAACAAACCGCGGCGGAAACATCGGGGAGTCACGTTACAGAAATTGTTTCACAACACGTGGTACATAAGGTTCTGTATTATTTTATTAACAGATTTACATTGTCTTTGGATAATATAAACAAAATACGAACAAATTGTCTTTCAAATTTAAAGTAACTTAGGCCCGCGTCCATCCTACGTGTAGCATGCAATGAATCATCAAAAATTATCTCCTGAAACATATGTGAAAAGATGTCAGCATAAAAAGCCGGCGAGTACATAGGTTTTGTGAGTGTATCAAATTCATGGCTTTGTATACATATTGCAACACCTCGTCCGACTAAAATAGTCGTTAAGTGAAAACCTTGTATCAAAAAGTGTTTAATATTGCAATACAATTAACCAACTAAAACAAGTTGGTTAGAGTTTGTGAAAACCTTGTTGCCATGAATCTTGACCAAAACGTTTCTTTTGTAAAACCGAGTAGTAAATCGATTTAAAAAAAACTTCGTATGGTTTATATCTTTCAGTGAAATCGTTGCGTGACATCGTTTGAAAACATTTTTCCAAGTGATTCAGATTACGCCACCATATGTGATACGATAAAAGCACTTATATATAGGAAGTACCAGTGGCCTATCCACCATGCTTTTATCAAATTACACCCGTCTCATTATCTAAACCACTTACCATAAACAATCGTCAATCGTCTGTGTTATGAATCATTCGTCTGTGTTATAAACTATTTAAACGTGTCATAAACCATTTGTTCATGTCATAAACCAATTGTCCGTGTCATCAATCAATCGTCCGTGTTATAAACAAATCGTCTGTGTTTTAATTGTGAAAAATTTTAGTCGTTCTTTAATGAACACATTCAAGCCTATGTTGACTATACCACCAAAGGGTCTCTTTAACTAGACTAACAAATCAATAAATGATTTGTTAATTAGAAACACTTTCTATCATTACCTAAACTTCCACCAAATTCAGTGGACAGTCTGATAACGGGATTATCAGTCCTATAGTACCATAACATACTACTGGTCGTCGTGATCAATGTTAATGAATGTCATTCGTGCCATGGATAACGCACCAACAAGTTGTTCACATTATTGAAATTGTATTGTTTTATATAAACCATAGACTATGTTTTTGAAACTTGAAAATGATTTAGCACATATGAGTCACCCCAAAACATTTGCAAAACGTAAAAGAGGGGAACTATGTACTCACTTGGGATTACGAAAGTGTCCTTGATCAAGAGAATGAACAAAGCTCAAGTGTGTCCTAATGTGTCGGATAACTATGTTAGCGTGTCTAGACTTTAATCGGAGGATTCGGCTAGAATGAAGTCTTATAAACCAAATGAGTGTTGGGACTCATATGATATGGTTCAACAACTTAACATTCTGATTTGGAAATGATCCTAAGTGCTTTTGACCTGTTATGACTCGTTAAGGTAGTTTACGCTACTTTAACGGGTTATAAGCGTAATTATATGATCGGATGGTCAAATATGCCATATGACGAGTCTTATATGCCAAAACATGTTTTATTATGTTATAACATCAATTTAGATGTCAAAACTTTGGTTACATGTGCTTAAATCAATTTATGCGAAAAAGGGCGTTTTGGTCATTTTTAAGTACATATAGATCAACTCATCGTACAACTAACCAAACCTTATGACCATAAGGTATAACCTTAGAGGGTTATTCCTTATACAACTATGGTCATAAAAATGCGTTGGTCGAATCCTAAGATTAACCAAACAGGTCGGATTCGAAAGTCAAAGCGATGGCCAAAACCGCTCGACTTACGACCATAATAAAGCACTAAACTAGAAATGACGAGTTAGACATGTTGGAACATGTCTGATTATGTTGTAAAACTGATTTGGTGTCAAAACTTTATATTTTAAAACCCGAAAACCATTTCATCATAAAATGCACTTATGCGCATCTTTGACCAAAACTTTGACTCGTCACTTCGCCTAGTAAACGTGGTAATCAGAAAGTGCAATCGTAAAGGATTAATACCTTCGTGATTATGATGATGTTGCAAAGTTCAACTGAACTTTGACTTGACAAAAAATATGGTCAGAACCGAAAGTCCAATAGAAAGTCAAACTGTTTGACTTTTGGCTCAAAATGCCAAAATAATGAAAGAACTAAGGAGAGCACTTAATTGTGTTGATGAACACTTTCAAAACTCAGAGTAGGAGGCTTCCAGATGACTGGAAACAAGCACCAAAGAGATGGGAGAAAGGAAATAAGAATTGAGCTAGTTAAAGTGAAGAATTAGCTTGCTATTTATAGTGTTCTTGAGTGTATAAGATCAATCCAAGTGTCCAACATGTGTCATGATCAGGGGGGAGGTGTTAACACTTGTCAATTGGTGGCAAGAAGCTGGAATTTCGAATTCTTGGGGACCAAGGCTTTAAACAAGAAGCTGACATGTTTCTGTTGTGCGGAGCACCCCTTACGGACCGTATGGACTTTGGTCTTACGGTCCGTAAGGCCTGGACCGTAAGACCTTTTGACAAAAAGTTTCTATTTTTGGCAGTTTTGGCCCCCGGACTTTTATTTTCACTTGTTTACCATTTTTAACCCTTCTAACTTTTTAAGCTATTTGAAGGGTATTAAGGCATATGAAACTTGGGTTTTGCCCGGAAATGTCGTGGATGTCGGTTCGTTCGGTTGTAAGGTTACGCGTTCGCAAATAACGTTCAACGCTTTATCGAACACGAAAATGATCAAAATTGCACAATGATTGACATTTTTGCATTCTTATCAATAAAATACAATATTTTATTGAATAAAAAATCTTTAGATTGGTACACATGGTCCATATTCAAAAATACGAAATTGGCAGACTTTTGCAGTTTGTCGAAAATAGCCCCTAGGCTTGTATAAGCGTGTTTTTTGTCATACATGTCCCTTCAAAACTTATATCTAAGTTATGTAAAGGGTATTTAGGGTATGTGTAGCTTATGTCCTTGTTCCGAAATGTACGTCACATTAAACCTATTGTGTTTGAGTGTCAGTTAACGAATTACTTCCACAAAAGTTTTTGAGAGTTCGAAATTGTACAAGGATTGAAAATGTGCAAATGTCATAGATAATTATCCATTTCGGAAATAAAACATAAGGTTTAATTGAATACAAAAATGTTCGGAATTGTATAATGATTGAAAAGGCACAAATGTCACAGTCTCCCTACTTTAGGAAATTTCGTCCCAACATTTAATTATAGGAAACTTGTGAAAACAGATGTGAGTATTTCGCTTTCATCTGATCCTCTCGTTCCCAAGTAAATTCTAGGCCACGTTTGGATTCCCAACGAACTTTAATTATCGGTATTCGTCTGTGTTTGAGCTTTTTGACTTCACGGTCCAATACCTCCACAGGCTTCTCGACAAAATGTATAGTGTTATCAACGTGAATTTCGTCGAGGGGGATGTGGAGGTTTGTATCGGCTAAACACTTTTTCAAATTGGACACGTGGATTGTTGGGTGAATATTCCCAAGTTCAGGAGGTAGCTCAAGTCGGTAGGCCACCTTTTCGATTCTCTCAACGATCTTGAATGGTCCAACATATCGTGGTGCAAGTTTTTCTTTCTTTTCAAATCTAACCACACCTTTCCAAGGGGATACCTTAGAAGGACATGATCACCGACTTTGAATTCCAAGGGCTTGCGTTGCTTGTCTACATAACTCTTTTGACGGCTTCTAGCTGTCAGAAGGTTATTGCGAATTTTCTTGACTTTGTCTGTTGTTTCCAGAATGAGTTCAGGTCCAGTGAGCTTCATTCCAGCAGACAGGTGAACGACAGTTTTGACCATATAGAGCTTCGAAAGGCGCCATGTTGATGCTGGCGTGATAACTATTGTTGTAGAGAATTCGATGAACGGTAGATGCGAATCCCAACTACCACCAAAGTCATCACGCAGGCTCTAAGCATATCCTCTAGTGTTTGAATTGTCCTTTCGATTGTCCATCCATTTGAGGATGATAAGCAGTGCTTAGATTGAGTTTGGTTCCCATGGCATATTGCATGGTCTTCCAAAAGTGAGATGAGAATCGAGCATCTCAGTCAGATAGATCCTCACGAATCGGCAAAAAGTGTGCTGACTTTGTTAGACGATCAATGACTACCCAAATGGCATCATGACCTCTAGATGTACACGGTAGTTTAGTGATGAGATCCATCGCAAATAACGTTCAACGCTTTATCGAACACGAAAATGATCGAAATTGCATAATGATTGACATTTTTGCATTTTTGTCAATAAAATATAAAAATATTTGGATTGGTACACATGGTTTGTATTAAAAAATACGAGAATTGGCAGACTTTCACATTTTGTCAAAAATAGCCCCTGGGCTTGTATAAGCGTGTTTTTTGTCATACCTATCCCTTCAAAACTTATATCTAAGTTATGTAAAGGGTATTTAGGGTATGTGTAGCTTATGTCCTTGTTCCGAAGTGTACGTCACGTTAACTGATTGCGTTTGAGTGTCAGTTAACGAAATACTACCACAAAAGTTTTTGAGAGTTCAAAATTGTACAAGGATTGAAAATGTGCAAATGGCATAGATAATTATACTATTTCGGAAATAAAACACAAGGTTTCATTTAATACGAAATTGTTCGGAATTGTACAATGTTTGGGAAAAGGCACAAATGTCACATCGGGGTTTGTCAAAACCCGATAGATCTATCAATATATCTTGTGCCCTCCCTCCAAAAGGTTAATGATTACATCACTGGGGAAAAATTAATGTATAAGCCCTCAATAGGGGTAAACAAGGCCCTTACTCAAGGCCAACGTTTGCTACATTCATTGTCGTCTATTAATCATGTTAACTCAAAATAAAATTTGTTTCTCCCCAAAATGTAAAAACATAATTTAAAAGGGGTGGTGAAACTCACCATAGGGTGCGTTTGGAAGTTAGAAACAAAAGCCCAACACATAGGTATTCCACCCAATACTGCCCTATATATGAGGCGCACTTTATAATCCATTTCAAGTCGACTAACAAAGTTGTTCACTCAACCTTTTAGACTTACAAAAACGTTTTATTTGTTAATCCATTATTTGGACGACCCGTTGGTAACTACGACACGTGGTTATGCTTCCTACCATCTTAAGTTTTAAACAACACGTCTTGCAATACAAATTATCCTATGATTCCTCGTAACAACCATATAACACACAAATACTTACACAAAAGTCTATCGTCATTATTATTTATAAACCACAAAGTATTTAAGAATTTTCATGTCATGTTTACCTATTTCACCAAACCATACAAATTATACAAATCGTAAAAATCCACAAGCAACTAAAAATATATGACATAAAATGTTTGAGATTTGTTTTTCTATAAGTATACTAGATAATTATCACTTTTGGCGAAATCGCTACTTGGCATAAGCAAAGTGTAATTTGGTAAAGTTTGATATGTTTTATGTAAATGAACATGTCTTGGACTTTTAATATATCAAAATAACCATTTTAATTACTAACACTACATAGTCCTAACAAAAAACACATAGTTTCCCATAGTAACACAACATGCATTTCACGTATTGTTAACTAACTTTTTATGTATTAATTGTCCTAATTTCACACGAAATACCAAAATACATCTAACATCATGTTATAGTACATTTTATCATTCAAAGCAAACTTTTTCTATTTAACCAAATAGTGCATAATTATGGCAATTTTTAAGCATAGAATTAACGTTTTTGAATCACAACAACACATAGAACACACCAAGCATGGCAATATCATTTCATACACTTTAAGACATGTTTTCACATCATATAATACACCTAAATTTTATGTTCTAAATCAGATTTATCATGCATGCCTTACTCATATCGAAAATTACCTTTTTATGCCTATTCAAGTCTAAAACAACCACATAAACAATCCTTATCATCTTGATCATACCCAATACTCATCATCTGACCTTTTATGCACAAAATAACCTATTATCATCATCATATTTTCAGATCTACATATATCACACATTTACAAGATCAAATACACCATTTTACCCTATTTTAAGCACGATTCACAAAACGAAATGCTTCCAAATCATGAATACAACATATGCTCCCAAACTAGAAACTCCCAAATCACATGCATGGGCAAGCCCCTAACTTGAATTTACAACATCAATCAAGCATCCTAACACACAAAAGTTAGGGTTTTCATTCATACAATTAGCAAGATACTCTTATAACATATATATGTTCACAAATTTATATTTGACCTAGCCCCTAACGAAATCATGTTTGCATGTCTCATCCATAGCATATTAACCATTATATTCAATATTAAGAAACACACACACACCCACACCTAACCCACAGCCCAAACATACACACTCTTACCATCAAACATCTTGTTTAATTGTGCATTTTCTTATTTCATTTGCTTTTAGAGAAAACCCCGTTGTTTTATGACCAACTTAGCTTAAAATCAAGCTTTTAAATCAAGTGAATCAAAAGATGGAAAGTGGTTTACCTTAGGGCGATTCAAGAAGGACGCTAAGATAATTATGTGGGTTTTGAAGACAAATCCTTGGATAAACTCCAAGATATGCAACAATCCTCTTGAAAAGCTTTCAAACACAAAGATGGAAACTAGAGAGTGTTTGTGTGTGTTGTTCATGCAAATGGGGTTTGAAATCTGAAAATGGTAGAGAGAGAGATGGTATACGGTTTTAGAGAGAGGGAGGGACATGGTGAGAAAGGTGTTGGGAAGACAAGAAGAAGGGTTTGAGTATTTATGGGAAGTGGAAGGAGGTTGAGTGTGGTTTTAAGTTTGTGACGTGATTATTAACATGGGGAAGGGATTTTAATGATTTCTTGAGAGGACTTATGCGGGTGGGACCCACTTGGCTGAGATAGGAGGGAGGAGGTGAGGGTTTGTGTTTTTCTTTAATTACACAAGTGTAGGTCAACATCTTGCAATTTTATAAAAGTTATAGTATTTTATGCACTTATTTCTTTAAAACAAATGAGATTTATTTACTTACTAATTTTCTCTAATTACCTTAAATTTTAAGTTGAACCACGCAGCTTGCCTGGCACTACCCTATTGGACCAACCAATTTATACTTTTTTACTCAGTTTAAAATTACGGTTTCGTCCTCAGTTTAAAATTACGTTTTTGCCCCCACTTAAAATAAAATTATTTTCCCTGGCTCAAAATTACGATTTTGCCCTCGGTTCAAAATTATGATTTCGCTCTTAGGTCAAAATTATGTTTTTGCCCCCAGCTCAAAATAAAATTATGTTTTTCTCCTAGCTCAAAATTAAGATTTTCCCATGAGTTCAAAAAAATATGATTTCGTCCCCAGTTCAAAATAAAATTATGATTTTGTCGCAGCTTAAAATTACGCTTTTGCCCCATTTCTGCCTGGCACCTCCCTATTGGTCCAACCAATTTACGATTTTATCCCCAGTTTAAAATACGGTTTCGCCCTCAATTCAAAATAAGTTTTCCCTTGTTCAAAATAAAATTATGTTTTGCCCCTAGCTCAAAATTACGATTTTGCCCTAAATTCAAAATTATGATTTTGCCCTCAGCTCAAAATTACGTTTTTGTCCTCAGTTCAAAATAAAATTATGTTTTCCCTCCACAAAAAATTACGATTTTGCCCTCAGATCAAAATTACGATTTTACCCACAATTCAAAATAAAATTATGATTTTGCCCCCAGCTTTAAATTACGTTTTGCCCCATTTCAAAAAGGGGGCTACTAATCACATTTAAATTTAACATATTTACCCCTATACAAGTTATTACTTTTTTAAAAAGTATATTTTTATTAAAAAACAAATTCTAAGTGACACTTTCTCAAATAGTATTTTGACTATGTTTGTTTTATGGAACATCTTTACAAATTACTATTAACATTTATTTTTCGTCTACTTTGTATTTTAAATGTTTTTATTTATTATTTTTAATATTTTGAAATGGTTTTTTTAACGACTTGAGGTGGGTATTCTCATTAAGTATAAACTTCACCACACAAAGTTTTGAAATCAACAATTTAATATATTTTTTAATTAAAGAAGAGAAAAATATTTGTGAGTAAAAACTCAACGAAAAAAACAAATAAGGCCAAAATCATAAAGATTTGTAGAAGAAATGATGGTTTCCACTTTCTAATTCCGTGTCTCCAATACTGAATTAATATATACTTTCTTCAAAAAAAATTCAAAACTTTTTTCATTAATTTATAAGAAAAACATTATTAATTTTGTTAATACAAATTATTCAAGAGAAAGTGTCTTTAGAAACAATATCGGATTAAAAAAAATATGTTCTTTTAAATAAAAATTAAAAAAACAAACATTTTTTTTGAAAAAAATAGCGTCTATAATTTTTTCACATTTTTTAATTTGTTTTGTAACAAAAAGAATACTTTTTAAAAAATATAACTTGTATCGGGCGTAAATATGACAAGTTTTTATGTGATTTTATGAAAAGGGGATATAAAAAGTAATAAGAGTTGGTACATTTAGCCTACCCCTTTAAAAATTACGCTTTTTCCCCGTGTTAAAAATTGTGATCTTGCCATCGTTTTAGTTTTTTTTTTTTTGCAAAACTATAGTAGTGTTTTATTTATTTGGTTGATTCAATGTAACTTTTCTTGTGTCAAGCATTTGTCTAGCACTCACTCATTGGTTCTGACAAATTAGTATTTTACCCCCAGTTCAAGATTATAGCATGTATCGTTTTACTTTTTTTAAGCAAAACTATGGTGGTGTTTTGGTTTAATTGGTTGTCTCGATGTATTTTTAATTAAGATCGTGTTATATGTAGTATGTACAAGTAACCTAAATACATGTGTGTATGTTATGAAACTAAGAAATATTCAATTCAATGCCTCGCAACGCGAGCAGGGATAACACTAGTTACTAGAATAAAATTTGGTGGCAAGTGGTGCCTGGAATCATTTAAATTCGTTAAAAGTCTAAAACACACGCGAATACCGGACATTTCAAACTAAAAACCACCAACTAAGGTTTCCACACGTTTTCACCAAAATTCCATTTATAACATATTATTCCATATCAAACCAAGCATATTGCACAAATTATGGACTTTGAATTATTAACCAGGTCGTCACCAATATTCATTTAAGTTATTTTATCGTTATGCAATAAAAAATTTTGAATTCACCATATGCAATCTCATTGGTAATTAAGTCTTTTCTAACTCGAAATTGACTTTAATTACTGAATTTTAGTCTAAATGCATAATTATAATATAAACACATTTGTGAATAGTACGAATAATGATCGGAAATTATGGGGGTCACACCTAAAACAAGTGTCTGGAAACCAATTAGTTGAAGCTTGTGAGCGAGTATCTGCAAAGTTAGAAGAAGGTTTTCTTGTTGTCACACCACTATTTCCACGTGTGTCCCGGTGGGCCCGGATGGGGAATATTGTGACGTAAGATTGGTATCGTCATAGTCAAACAAACACAGCACAACGGAAGTCTTGGATAAAAATATTATTACAAACCGAATGTTCAAAGTTCAAATAATAAATACATGGATTGTAATAAAAGATCCACAGGCGGATCAAAATAATTATACAAAGTATTATTCAACAGACTTCGGGCAACTAAGGACTCGCAAGATCCTCTTATGTCACTCCTAGCAGCTCCCAGCCTATACGTGCTAAAACCTATAACTTAATCTTTTGAAAATACGCTAGTTACACTGGTAAATACTGTTAACCGACACATTTTGAAAATACTTTTGAAATGGTTTAAGTGCACTTGGCACATTTTATAAATAACTTGGGATAGTTCAAAATGACCTTGTTTACAGTTTTACATGTTTGTCAATACATATGGAGTCCGGTGTAGAAACGAATAACCGGATTAACCGACACACCATTAATAATCCACCAATGGGATTTAATATTATTTTGCATTAGCATCTGACAGGTGTATGCCTACACCCCGTGCTTAAGGTCGTGGCTATTAGTAACCTAAATGAGTCGAGGATATCAGGACACGGTCGAGTTAACCCCCAATGTTTAAGTTATCAAACAAAACAGAACAAAACGGGTTATGAAGATTTAGTTAAGTCACAATCCGACAACATGATCCCATACCCGACCAAGCTGTATTATTATACCGTATCCCAAGCCCGTATAGGGAAAATAGGCTAAAAATATTTACCTGAGCTAATTCTTCAATTAAGATAATAACTCAGCCGATAATCAAAAGTAAGCTAAGATAACAATCTACCGGGAGGATTTAGTCTGGAATGATGGTATTAATAACCAATTAGAATGCTAACGGGTCCTATCTACATCATAGACTCGGACCGACTAGCTTAAAATGATATTTACGGTACTAAACGCTAGATTAAGCGATGATCGAAATAGAATGTAGTTTAAACCCGATAAGTACTAAGACTTGTTTAATGTGGGTAAACTTATTACATTCTGGATTTTGATATAAAAATGATAAGGTTAAACCCGTTTCGGTTAAACTACGTAAACTAGTCACG
This sequence comes from Scalesia atractyloides, assembly GCA_947069175.1. Classification (NCBI taxonomy): domain Eukaryota; kingdom Viridiplantae; phylum Streptophyta; class Magnoliopsida; order Asterales; family Asteraceae; genus Scalesia; species Scalesia atractyloides. The sequence goes on from CAMTDV010000352.1 coordinate 12,297, forward strand.
TAGGCTTAACCGTACGCTATAAGCGAAACCGGGTAACTGGATGAGCCGTATACAATTTCCATATGCCATTATATTTAAAACATGTTGTAATATTTGTAGGATATCAACATGTATGGCCGTTTTGGTTTTAAAATCAAGTTACGCCGCAAAAGGGTGTTTTGGTCATTTTATGACTTGTAAAAGGAGCTTGCAAGTAAAATGATGTCATGGTCATAAACATTCTGAAAAAATGATTAATTTATGATGTTATATCAGTAGGATATTAAGTATATGTGTGGTTTATAGTTTAAGATCAAACTACGCCTCGAAAGGTATTTTGGTCATTTTACACATCACTTGACAACTTTCGGAATCTGAGTTTAGATCATGTACCTACTATAAATATATATGTATATTATATATATATATATATATAATAGGTTTTGAAATTAGTGGGTATCAAGTCTTGATGCTCTAATATGGTTTTAAACCATATTATGCGCCGAAACGGCTTGAGTCGCTAAATGACGATTTAAATGATGTTTGAGCAACACTGATGTTATGATCATGTTTATATGATGGAAATATGTTATATAATATAATACATTAGTAGGTAAAAGATTTTGTTCATTAAAAAATGATTAAAACTCATTTAGGTGTCGTAAGGGCAATATCATCATTTAAGGACTTAATACATGGACTTGTGTATAAACTCAATTTACAACCTGAATTGACTTCCCAAATAATTCTAATTATGATATTACATCAGTAGGTAAAGAGTTTTGATGTGAAAATTATGTTTAAACCATTTTATACGCCAAAAGGGTGATTTGGTCACTTTAAAGCATGAATTACACTTATTAGTCAAAACTCGGTTTATGACCAGAATGTTAACCTTAAAATAAGTTAAACAACTTAACATATCAGTTTACAAGATCATTTGTATGCTATTTGTATTTAAAACCTTATTTTTAAACAAAAGGGCTTTTTAGCAAAATTTGACATATTAAACGGAAACTTGCGTATAAACTCAGATTACTATATGACCATGTAGTATGACTCCAGAGGGATATACTATAACATAACGGTCATAATGCAACTTAGAATCAGTTACTAAAGTTACTAATTCGGGTCATAACCGAAAGTCAAAGTAGATGTCAAACTTCGCGACTTTCGGTTGCGAACCGACTTAGACCTGGGATTGACGGGTTGAACATGTTCACACATGTTCTTATAATTATTAACAAGTTATTAAGGTGATAAAACATGTTTTTTAACACCTACATTACTAGATATGAATTTATTTCAAAACTGACCCGTTAACTTTTTGTTGACAATAACTTTGACCCGTCAATTGACCAAGCAAACGTGGTAATTAGGAGGTGCCCTTTTAAGGGATTAACACCTACCTAATTACGATCACGCAGCCATGTTCGCATCGAACAAGGGCTGGACCGTAATGGTCTTAGCCGAAGGTCAAAGCGTATTACGATAAGCTTTGACTTTTGGATTTAAGCCAATAAAAATAAAAGGAGAAACGATGGAACACTTACAAGTGATCCAAAAAAATATTAGAACTCAGGGAGGTCTCCTTAAGCCAGGAAACAATTCCAAGCGAGAGTAGACAAGAAATGAGGTGAATGAGCAAGTAAGAGTAAAGCATGATCACCCAATTTATACTTGAGGAGGATGAACAAGATTAATCCAATTGTTAGGAAGTGATCTAGGATGTCTCCAGGTGTTTTTGAGGTGGCAAACACAGAGCAAGAGTGGCAGGAATGCGAGAGAAGTGGCAGGTGTAGTGGCCAAGGCATGAAACTGCAGCTGGCACACACCTGCTGAAAAATGGTAACCTTCGCGCCACGCGCCAGCTCATGTTTCACTTGGCGCGCCACGCGAGGGTGCCATTTTCTCAAAATTTGCAATTTAGTCCTTGGACTTCCCAAACTTTCAGATTTTGGTATTTTTGCATGTTTTAGTCAGTATGGCCACCGTTTGACACATTCAGGAATATAACCGAATATCGTTAAGCTCCGGGTTCGTTAAAAGGTCACTCAGAGGCATAGTTTAAGCATGTTGACACTTTTAGTCCTTTAACTATTCAATTGTCGTTCAGAGGTTATACATTAACATAACAATGAATTTAGTCCCTCTCGTCCAACATGTGGTAAACGAGGATCAGCGGGACACATGTCAGTTTATTATAGGACGGGTTTTTACGAGGTGTTACATCTCCCCCCCTAAAAGAAATCTCGACCTCGAGATTTTATTCAAAAAGATGGGGGTACTTCTGTCGCATAGGGGACTCGACCTCCCAGGTATACTCGGGGCCTCGACGGGCGTCCATTTGACCTTTACAATAGGCACGTGCTTTCTTCGAAGCTTCTTAACCTGTCGATCTTAGATCGCTATCGGTTTTTCCATGAAACGCAGGTTTTCGTCAATTTGAACATCCTCGTGTGGCATTGCTAGCGACTTATTGGCTAGGCATTTCTTTAAATTTGAAATGTGGAACACATCATGAATTCCACTTAACTTTTCGGGTAACTTGAGCTTGTAAGCTATGGACCCGACTCGTTCGATGATCTCGAATGGTCCTATATATCTCGGGCTCAACTTGCCCTTTTTACCGAATCGCATGACGCCTTTCCAAGGCGACACCTTCAGTAACACTTTGTTCCCAATTTGGAACTGAAGAGGTTTGCGCCTCTTATCCGCGTAGCTCTTCTGCCTATTTCGGGCAGCTTTGAGACGGTCGCGAATTTGTATAGTTTTATCTGTTGTCTCTAGGATAATCTTCGGTCCTGATAGTTGGGCCTCCCCATCTTCTGCCCAGCAGACGGGCATCCGACACTTTCTCCCATACAAGGCTTCAAAAGGTGCAGCCTTGATGCTTGTATGATACCTGTTATTATAGGAGAATTCAATCAAGGGTAGGTGGTCATCCCAGCTACCACCTAGGTCGATCACGCATGCACGTAGCATGTCTTCCAAAGTTTGAATGGTACGCTCACTTTGTACGTCAGTCTGTGGATGATAAGCCGTACTAAAGTTTAATCTTGTGCCTAATGATTGCTGGAAGCTTTTCCAGAAGTGAGAGGTGTATCTTGTATCTCTATCGGATACAATAGACATCAGCACTCCATGTAGGGACACAATCTCGTCCACATACATCTTAGCCAACTTATCCGAGCTAATCAAATCCATAGTTACCATTTCCCATTTCCAAGTGGGAATTTCAAGTTGTTGTAGAAGTCCTGATGGTTTCTGATGTTCGGCTTCAACTTGTGAACATGTCAAGCACTTAGCTATATAGGTGGCTATGGATTTCTTCAAACCCATTCACCAATAATTAGATTTCAAGTCTTGGTACATCTTATCACCTCCCGGGTGAACAGAGTACTTGGAGTTATGCGCTTCCTGGAAGATTAAATCTCTAAGTCCTCCAAAAATTGGAACCCAAATCCGTCCATTAAATCTAAGGATTCCATCACTTCCAGGTGTTAACTGTTCAACAGTTCAACCTCATTATTCATTCGTAATATTAGTGAGGGTCCGTTGTAGGATCTTTCTGGTCCTAATTTGGCAAACCTAAGGTAAACGTGCGGAATCCGTTTGCATAGGCGACATTGGATACAAGTTGTTCACTGTTTAATCACTGTTTCATTTATGTGTAGACGTTACAGATCCTGGAAACACTTGGACAGAGCTTCGCCTCTGTCGTGACAAAATCTCTGAATGTTACAAATGAAATGTCAAGACTCCTATTTATAGGAGTGCAAGTTCGCTGGTGAGATGCAAGTTCGGGCGAACTTGCTTAGTCAAGTTCGACCGAACTTGACTATCCACACATCATTCCAAGCGAACTTGACCCTTTACAAACATAAACTTTGACATTTCGCTTCTAAATACAGACTCGATATTATACGATGATGTAGACAACAGGCATATGCATCAACAGACTCCCCCTTGGATGTTGCCGTAGTCATCATTCTTCAGTTAAATTCCGAGTCTTTAATTTTCTTGATCTTTATTTCTTTAATACTTAAGTTCCATGATCTTCATATCGTCTACAATCCTTTTCTCTTTTCTTGAGCTAGTTTTGATAAAACATTGAATCACCATGCTCCCCCTTGCTTTGAGCTTTCTGGTATTTTGAATCAACATTTTTATCTAGCTCCCCCTTAAAATATACTTCATATTTCAGATTCTTAAAAAACACTATCATTTCAAATTTTAATCATCTTATCAGTTTTTAAACCCTCTCAGTTATTCAAGTCCAAATTAATGACCTTCAATATCTGATTCATGTATCAAGTTCAACTTAATGATCTTGATTGCATATTTTGACTTTAAACTGATGCATTTATTCAAATGTAAGTTTCAAGTTAATGAACTTTTAAACTTTTAGATCAATTTGAAATTTTTAGATTTTGTTCAACAACTCTAGACTTTGAAAATCAGCTTTTCATCATCAGCGGTCTAAACTAAAAGATAATATAATCTTTTTGTTTTTATGTAATGAATATCAAACTCTAGGTATGTACAAACATATTTACAAACATATTTTTGTTGAGTTTGTCTTAAAGGATCATATCAATTTTTGAGACAAATCACAAGTACCATTGACCTTTTCCTGACACTAGGTTTTAAACAAATTTACCTAGATTGTCGATATGTTTGTCCTCTTAAACTTCAACACATTTCTCAATTGTTCCAAGATACGTTATGTAGAATTAAGAAACTTGACTTAACTATGGATCCCATCTCAGAATATACTCCCGTATCAAAATTCACTAGATTTCATCTTACAGGTGAGTATAGCGTAATTGATATCTGTGTAATTGATATCTGTATCTGGGGTGCGAGACCTTGAGAACTCAGGTTAGTACCACCGTACCGACAGAGAGATGAAGGCTCGACTTATAAGGTAATGTTCCAAAATGGAATCTTTTTGTACTGCTATTGTAGTATCTTTCGATATTTTCAATTGAATGCAGTTTTAGGAGATTTTTGCAAAAGCATTATAGAAGTTCTAGGCCATTGCTTACGCAAAATCAGAAGAACTTATATTATACCCCAGATATCAATCATCTATAAAGACCTCGTATCTCAGAATCAGGCAATCTCTCAAACGAAATTCGTTAGAGTACTAAGTCCATATATCCGAGAGATGTTAATCCACAAGATTAAGCAGTTGTAAAATTTAGTTTATATCCCGGAAACAATCTACTAAACGTGTAAAGCCTATCGACACATCCACAGTAAGACTCGTTTATTACTTTTTAAACTTTACAAATCCTTAGCATACTGTGATAGTCCACTGATGTACTATCATTTCCTTTTATCCACAAAACTCTTTTTGCCTTTTTCATGTTTTTGTAATTTTCGTATTTAATATGTTTTTGGATTTTTTGAAAAAAAAAATTCTCCCCCTAAAATTCAAAAACATATTTTTGGAATTTTTTATTTATAAAAAAACATTGACCAACCGATGAGAATCACTTCAATTTGCCATCCATTACAGCTTCACAAATTTTCTTTTAAGCACTCTCCCCCTCATGATGACAAAAAACCTTGACACTTTTGTATTTATAAAAATTTACTGAACATAGTTTTGTCTTGTTCAACAGTGAGGGTTCTGTGAAAATTTTCAAATTTTTCTTCAAAAAATTTGTAAAATTTTTCAAGTAAACGTTATTAGAACATGTTTTCGAAAACTTTTCTTCAAAAATTGTAAAGTAAACGTTATTTGAAATGTAATAAGGCCTTTATATATAGCTTGATAACCCGGCCCGTCTTCAATGTGTGCCACGGAATTCCATTCTCAGTAATTTGCTTTCAACTCAGAAGTTCTTGCATAAAAATTCAAACAATTAATGAATAGTGACACCCAAGCCTTTGCAGTCTTAGGCGTTGTTTCTTCAACCGTAATTTTGATTTTCTTTTCATAATCAGGTTTATTTTGAACTTTCTCATGTTTCGGAAAGTTCTCTAAACTTTCAATTTTCACTGATTTTGTAACTTCTTTTTCTTTGACCAACCATGATTGATTTTTCGTTAAAGCTTTCTTGAAATACAATGTAGAAACTTTTTGTTCATTACTATTCGAGGATTCACCAGTTTCAAAATTTGAAAACTTAGTCATAACTGGTTTCACCTTGTTTGTAGTTTATGTACATTGTTTCAAAAACTGAATTGGTACTCCAGAATTTTTGTTTCAAAATGAGGGAGGGGGTTGGTTTTTAAATTTGGGAAACATTTACTAGGATTTTGTCCCGTTTTCTCCCCCCTTTTTGAACTTTCCCGTTCTCATATCGATTTTTCTATAAACCTTTCACTCAAATCAAATATTGATTTCATATGTGGTTGCCATCTTTCCTGTTCTCCTGTTCCTTTGATTTGAGGTTTTAAGATGTGGTCCGACCTGCAATTATTTTTTAAATTTTTTTGAGTTTTGTTTTTTTAAATTTGTTTGAATTTTTTTTAATGATTGGATGGGTTGTTCCCATGAAAATTTTATTTTTTTTTTGAAAAATTTTAAAACTTTGTTTTGTTTTATTCTTTTTGAAGGTTTTTGCGTTTTAGAAATTTCCCCCTTTTTAGTAAAATTTTGAAAATTTTTTTTTAGTTTTTAAAAAAAATTTTTTATGTTTAAACATTTTTAGGGTCTTTCATCATCGAAAAATCTTATTTAAATCTTTAATTTTGGGGAAACGTTTAATTTGAACAATTTTACTTATTGGGAAATTTTCCCTTTTTTTTGGGTTTTTGATCGGTTTTGGGACATATATGATCTAACTTTTTAAAGAGGGAGGTCACAAAACCTTTTAATATTTTTTTTGAAAATTTAAAAACTTTTTTTTTAACCCGTCTCAACTTCTTTTTCAAGTTTAGCAATTTTCTTTAAAATAAAAAAATTTTTTGCTTTTTTATTTTTTTTTTTTTTTATTTAATTTTTCAAAAAAAATTTTTTTTTATTTTTAAAATTTTTTTTTTGACAGTTGTAGTCTATACTCCATGTCCAAACTTTATATTCCTTTTTGACAAGGCTTTTTTGCCATATATTATGCCTTTGACAACTTTTGGGGTATTTTAAATTTTCCCCAAAAACAAAAAACAGTGTAATTACATCCCCTGCATAAAATCCCGGTTATGTCCAAACTTTTGAAAACCTATGATGGCCCTTTTTAGACCTAGGGTTTTTTATATATTTTAAAAACATCTTAGTAAACTAAAGCCTAAATGGTCATCCAACCAGGTAATTTTAAAAATACTTTCTTCCTGTTTACCACCGAAGTTTTGTGGCTAACTCCAACGGGCAACATCGCCACAACAATACAACCGCAATAAAGAAATATTTTTAAAGAAGTGACTTCCGCTTTCATAGATGCACCTGGGTAAAGGGTATAAATGGGCCCTTTAAAAATTTAAGTTCATGCAACCACTCAAAGGCGTATCGAAATTACTCGAAACCCCCCTGCCTCTAAAAAAGGGGGGTGTTTTTCATTCCTCAAAAATTTGGGGAAAAAACCAAGAAGCAGGGGAATCCTTTAAAAATTAACTTTTCCCAAGATGGTTGCTCATATAGTACTTCGTCTCGTGCAAGCCACGAACTTTAACGGGGAAAAAAGGGTGTTGAACCCTTTTAAAAGGTTAGAAAATGGGAACCGATAATTCAGCGTTTTTTGGCCAAAAAATCGTTAAAATTCCTTTCCCCGTCTTTCAATGGCAATGCCCTAATATGGGGGAAACTTTGTGCACTCAATGGGAAAGTGCAATTTTATAAACGGGTGGTCCCAAATTCATGGCTTAGCAAGGACACTTACTGCCCACCCACAGGGGAGAAGGTAGAAATGGATTTTCAAGCTCTTTTATGAAAAATATTTTTGAAAGACTTTCTGATTTGACTCCTACTCCGACAGTACCTATTTTTCACCAACCCAACGCATTGCACGTTTTTAATGGGGTTCCCCCAGATAAGGGTTTGGTTAGGGGTTTTTCCCGCCCCCCACCCATAAATCCGATTGAACACTCTTTCCCCTCACCCAAAATTAGTAGGTGAATTCGGTCAAAAAAAATGATGGGAAAAAGGAAAAAAGGGGGATGTAAAACCCCAAAGATTAAAGAAAAAGGGAAAATTTGGGGCCCCTAAAACAAGGGAGGTCTAGGATATACCTAAAAACATCGCAAAAAACCAGGTGGGCATGTCGGTTTGACCACAAACAAACCCTTTGGTATAAGTAAAAGTGGGGGACAAGACCTGATTGGGGGTATCAAAATGCCATGTTCAAAAAGGGTGAAAAGGCCACTAAAGACTAACCTCCAAAATTTCTAGGGGAAAATAATGAAGTCTAATGGTACAAAGAAAAAAGAAGCTCGGGCCTTTAAGAAAAACTCAGAACGTCAAAGATAACCAAAGTTATAATTTGGGACTTTCCTCACAAAGCACCTTTCTAGGTTTTTTTTGATTCGGGGGCTATAAATCATTTTTGGAGACCTAATTTGTAAATATTAAACTTGCCCTTAAAACTCTAGACAAAGTATGAAGTTGAACTTTCCGATTTTAAACCCTTGAAAAAGCTTTTTTTTATTCTGGATGGGTGCTTTATTCCACAAGAATCATTTAACCCTATCTTTCTTCTACAATGAAAATTGGGGGTTTGGGCAATATTGGTTATCCCATAACCAAGCCCTATTTCCCGATAAAAACAAATCGCATTAAAACCCCCTCCGTGATGTGCTCACCATTTCGGGGTATACACACGTTGCCCAGAAAAAGCTTCTACCTTAAGGGCCTCCCCAAAGTATTAAGGAAAGGGTTTTGTCAATTATATGGCACAATGACCACGATGAACCTAACCGAAGATTGAAGACAACCCTTTTTCCTAAATTGATTTTTTCCCCCAGGAATTACCCGGTCTACCCCCAAGTAAGTTTAGGATTGATATCCCACCCGGATCGCACCCATTTCGAGAGCACCATATCGTCTACACGACAAAATGAAAGAATTTAGGGGCCCAGCTTATAACTTTTGGGAAAGGTTTCATACATCCTTGTTCATCACCGGGGGAGCTCCAATTTTGTTTGCAAAAAAAGGTGTTCAATCATGTCATTGATCCCGGGGCTTAACAAATAACGATAAGAATCGTTTTCCTTTCCCAGGATCGTGACCTTTTGTCAGCTGCAAAGGGAAATTACTTTTTGAAGATAGATTTTAAAAACGGGTTATCATCAACGAAAGTTTGGAGTGATTCCCAAAGACTGCTTTTTTGAAAGAATATGGTCTTATGAATTCCCAGTGAGCCTTTTGGGGGCATTAACACCTGCGACATTCTGATCTCATGAATAATCGGGAAGCCCTACTTAGATTAGTTTTAGTCATTCTTCATTGAAACATACTTATTATTTGTAATCATTCGATCAAAGAAACATCTTAGGTGCATTCCAGAGTTGTTTACAGAAGGATAAAGCTTAATCAAATTTCTCTAATTTTTGTAATTTTTCTTTTCTGAATTAGTTCCTTTGGAATTGGTTTTAGTAAACGCGGGTTATCCCCGTTATCCCCCAAGATGAAGCTTTTTATAAAATTAAAAAGCACCAAAAACTTTTAAGTCCGCCGTTCTGGACTGGTGGGTCTGAAGGTTCATTGAAATTTTTAAGATTTTGTACTTCCCTTTTTACGCTTTGACCCAAAATATCAATTTGGAAATTGGGAAAGGAAAAAATCCTTTTGAAATTGAAACTTGAAATGGAGCAATGCCCCCAAAGTGCTTAATCTTCAAAGGTTTGAGAATTTGTTTTCTTGAAAACATCACAACTTGCCTGGTTGGGTTATCATTGACAATTTCCTATGATTCCGACTTTTAGTTAAGGTGACATTTGATCATAAAGAGTCACAATCACCCAAATTTTGAATTAAAGCTTTTTTACAGTGCCAACTTGTATTTGCATTAAACTTTCTAAAGCATAGATTATATGCGATTTATATTAATTTTCAAAACAATTTTTTCAAATTTTTAAACATTTTTTTCAGAAAATCATACATTGTAATTTCGATTGGTTAAAAATTTTAAATATTTTATTCTTTATCTTATCTAAGCAACTTATTCCTGATTGGCTTTTTGCCGAGATAAGGATATAACAAGGAAACGTTAGAAAGTCTGAAGACAATTGAATGTATAAACTTATTGATGCTGTCAAAAACAAAGACTGTCCAAATACTTAATTGCTCTTCATAATGTCATGTTGACTTAGTGCCTCGTACTAATATTCCGAGTCTGTATCCTAGAACGGTCAATCGTCGAAGATTTTGTTTTGTAAAGGTCACAGTTTGCAATATTTGTAGTGCCTTATTCCAAATTTGTCAATTTACTCATAGTATAAAACAGAGATCTGTATTTAGAAGCAAACATTGAACTTTTATGTGACAAGGGTCGGATGTTCAAACTTTGAAATGTGTCGTTATAGATGGATAAATTCGGTGAACTTGACTAACAAGTTCTCGTACATCCGAACTTTGTTATTTCCTAGCGTAACTATGCACTCTACAATTGGAGGTTTAGACGTTTCATTTGTAAAACATTCAGAAAAGTGAAAATTTTGTAAACAATTGATTTTAAGCGAAACTCTACTATGTGTTTCAAAATGAACAGTTAAATTTTAATGAAAAAATGTTTTAAAATTAAGTTGAACAACGTTCGTCGTTACATTAAAATGTCCTTGAAAATGGAAGTTCGCGACTTTCAAGCTTTTGAAACATACTTAACAGTTGTGCCTATAATTAGAGACCAGAAATGTCCGTTACAACGTACCACCAATTGGAAATCAGAAAACAGAATTGGGACTAAAATTTAGAAGCACAATTAGGGACTGTGTAAGAATCGAGATTACAAGTCTCGTAAACTGAATTTCTCTTAAAATTAATTTGAAACAATTTTCTTCAAGTCAATTCACGGAACTCTGAGAATGAAGAACAGAAACATGTTTTTCAAATATTTATTACAGAAATCAGTTATGATAATCATCCAATCATTAGAAAGATTCAACTTGAAAATCAAACGGGAAATTTCAAGAAATAAAATAAGTGGTAAGAAATGGTGCTCGTCATGCTTCAATCAATCCTGCTTATGGAACAATATTATGTTTGTCGATCTTTGGTCCAATTTGGACATAAGGTAAACGTGCGAACTTGGCGACATTGATACAATGTTCACATTCTCAATCCTGTCCAAATTGGAGTTAAATCTGTTGAAACAATTAATTACAGTTCGCCTCGACATGTAAAATCTCTTGAAAGTTCAATTGAAATGTCGACTCCGAATAGTAGGTTTCAATGTTCCTTGAAAGTTTACAAGTTCGCGAAGTGTTATCCAGTTCCGAATCGTTTTTTGATATCCACACATTCCGGAACTTGATTTCAAGTAAATTTTGTTTTCTAAAAGTCCCGAATTTACGTAGTTTTACAAACTTGACAAGCCCCAAAATTTCCCAAAGGTTCTTAAAAAAAAATTTAATTTCGTTAAAAGATCGTATTAACGATACGTAAAAAATATGAAACAATTAGTTTTTTCAAAATTTTTTAAAACTTTTATTCAAACCTACTTCTATGTGGTTTAAATTTTAAATTTTTAATATTTCCCGCTAACATTTCGATTTTGTTTGCCGGGGTAAATTAAAACATTGGGTTCAAAAGGCGGTTTCCATTTGATTTGAACAATGTTGAGGTGGATAAGTAATTAAAGTCATTAATTGTTGGTTTAACATTTTAAAAGGCAAATTAAGTCGGGGTGGTTTTTTTTCAATTCAACTAATTTTGGGAAACCTGGCATATTTGCCCTTTGGAAAGACCCAAACCCTTATGAAAGCATAAAAAGATAAAATTTTTTACCCTTTAAAAGATTACATGGGAAAAACTCCACTGTTTTGGGTTTTCGAATGATTATGCGAAACATCAAATGATTTCCTTGGGGGGGAAAAGGGGTTTAAAGGGAAAACAAATTTTTAAAAATTTTTTGAAGGGTAGTAAAACCCCAAAATGTTAAAAACGCGGATTCAAAGTGTTTGTGCTTCAATTATAATACCCTTTATTTGGGATAACTGGGTGGGGGAAAAAACCCCATCCAAAGGGAAATAGATTACAAGAAAAATTAATTAAGAAAAATAAAATTATTTTTGGAAAAAAAATAAAAAAAAATGTTTTTTCAAATGGGGATTCAAAGAATGAAAATATGTTTCAAAAGAAAAAAATTTTTTAATACTTGAATAATTCAAATCCATAATTTGAGTGATAATGCCCGAAAAGGATATTGGGTTTAAAAATTATTCGAAAAAATTTTGGGATTGACTCCTAAATTTAGTTAGATAAATTTAAAACATTTCAATAAAAAAGGTTCATAAAAATGTCACATTTGGCAAAGATACATTATTAGTTTTTTGATACTACGGTAATAATGACCTAATTAAACCCTCTTTTTTTAAAACAAAATTTGGACTCACTGTATGAATGGATGTATGAAAACCTTTTTCAAAAGTATAAGCCCAAAATTTTTATTTTTTCCAAAATATGGTTCTCGAATAATCAATCCTATTATAAAATTAAACCAAATTTGAAAAACAAAACTCACAAAAATTTGAAAATAAGGGGTGCAGGTGGGCCCACGGGCTTCAACATAAAATCAAGGGGAACAGGAGAACGGGGAAAAGGCTCCCAATTGAAATCAATATTAATTTGATGTATGGTTGATAAAAAAAGATCGATAGAGAACAGAAGTGTCTAAAGTGGAGTAACTGGAACTTTATAAATTTTTAAAAATTTAAAACCTAATCCGCTCATATGAAACAAAATTCTGGAGTCCAATTCAGTTTTGAAACAATGTAAAAAAAACTACAAACAAGGTGAAACCCCGTTATGATAATTTTAAAAATTTTGAAACGGGTAAACCCTGAATAGTAATGAACAAAAGTTTTACATTGTATTTCAAGAAAGCTTTAACAAAAATAAATCATGGTTGGGGCAAAGAAAAAAAGTTAAAAATCATGAAAATTTTAAATTTTTGAAACTTTTCCCAAAAATAAAATTCAAAATAACCTGATTAGAAAGAAAATCAAAATTTGGTTTTAAAAAACAACGCCCCAAGATGCAAAGGCTTGGGGTCACTATCAATTAATTTTTGAATTTTTTTTCAAGAACTTCTAGTTTAAAGCAAATTTCTGAAATGGAATTCCTGGCCCCCCCCCCCCATTGAAGGGCCGGGTTTCAAGCTATAAAAGGCCTTTTTAATTTAAAAAACGTTTACTTTACAATTTTTTAAGAAAAGTTTTCGAAAAAAAGTTCTAATAAATTTACTTGAAAAAATTTTTTAAATTTTTTAAGAAAAATTTGAAAAATTTTCACAAACCCTCACTGTTGAACAAACAAAACATGTTCGTAAATTTTTTAAATAAAAAGTTCAAGGTTTTTTTCATCAAGGGGGAGATGTTTTTAAAAAAAAATTTTGGTGAAGCTGAAATGGTGGAAAATTGAATGATTTCATGGGTTGGTAAATTTTTTTTTTATAAATAAAAAATTCCCAAAAATATTTTTAAATTTTTAGGGGGAAATTTTTTTTTTCAAAAAATCCAAAAAATATTAAATACGAAAATTTAAAAAAACATGAAAAAGGCAAAAGATTTTGGGGATAAAGGAAATGAAGTACCATGGACTATACATAGCTAAGATTGTAAATTTAAAAAGTAATAAAGACTTACTTGGATTGTCGATAGGTTTTTACACTTTTTAATTTTTTTCCCCATATAAACTAAATTTTACAACTTTAAATCGTGGATTAACATCCCGGATAATGGACTTAGAAACCCCCAAAATTTTTTGAGAATTGCCTATTCTGAATACAGGGGCTTTATAGATGATTTATATCTGGGGGATAATAAAATTTTATTTTCGTAAGCAATGGCAAACTTTATAAGCTTTTTAAAAATCTCCAAAATGCATTTAAATTTAAAATATCGAAAGATACTACAAAAACAAAAAAAATTCCTTTTGGAACATTACCTTATAAATCACCCCTTTTTCTTTCGTACGGGGGACTAACCTTGTTTCAGGTCTCGCACCCCAAAAAAATATAATTCCAAAAATACGCTATATTACCTTAAAATAATCTATGAATTTTGATAGGGGGTATTTTTGAAGGGACCATATTAAGTCAAGTTTTTAATTTACATAAATACTTGGAACAATTTAAAAATTGTTAAGTTTAAAGGGCAAAAATACGACAACTAGGGAAATTTTTAAAACTTGTCAGAAAAGGTCAATGGTACTTTTGATTTGTTCAAAATTGTATATCCTTTTAAACAAACCAACAAAAATTTTTGAAATATTTTGTACATACCTAGAGTTTGATATTCATTACATAAAAACAAAAAGATTTTAATTTTTTTTAGTTTAACCGCTGATGATTAAAAACTGATTTTTAAAATCTAAGTTGTTTTAACAAAAATTAAAAAATTTTAAATTTATCTAAAAATTTAAAAGTTCATTAACTTTAAACTTACTTTTTAATAAATCATCATTTAAAATCAAAATATCAATCAAAATCATTAAGTTGAACTTTATAATAATCAATTTAAGGTCCATTAATTTGGGCTTGAATAACTGAGGGGTTTTTTAAAAAATGATAAAATGATTAAAATTTGAAATGATGGGTTTTTTAAGAATTAAATAGGAGTTATTTTAAGGGGGAGCTAGATAAAAATGTTGTTCAAAATACCAAAAGTCAAAGCAAGGGGGGGAAGGGGATCAATGTTTTTTTCAAAACTACCAAAAAAGAGAAAAGATTGTAGACATATAAGATCATGGAACTTAAAATTAAAAAAATAAAAATAAAAAAATTTAAAACTCGGAATTTAACGAAAAAATGATCGCAACATCCAAGGGATCTGTTGAGCATATGCCCGTTGTTACATTCGTATAATATCGGTCTATTAGAACGAAATGTCAAAATTTATGTTTGTAAAGGGGCAAGTTCGTTGGGAAAGTTGTGGTATCAATCGGGGCGAACTTTACTAACAAGTTCGCCCAACCCCTTCACCACGAACTTCCTCCCATAAATGGGGTCTTGACATTTTATTTGTAACTTCAAGATTTTGTCAACAGGGCAACTCTTCCAAAGTTTCCAATCTTAACCACCATAAAAAAAAAGGATTAAAATTTAACAAATTGTATCCAATTCCCCTATCAAACGGATCCCACGTTTACCTTATTTGCCAAAATTTGACCAGAAAACCACAACGGACCCTACTAATATTACGAAAGAAATAGGGGAACGTTTTAACAGTTAACACCTGAAGGATGGAAACCTTTAAATTTTTGGGGGAAAATTGGGGTTTCCCAAATTTTTGGGGGACTTAAGATTTTTCTTCCCGGGAAAGCAAAAACCCAAGATCTGTTTACCCGGGGGGTATAAAGTACCAAGACTTGAAAACTAATTATTGGGGAATGGGTTTAAGAAAACCCTAGCCACCTTTTTAGCTAAGGCTTTCTTTCACAATTGAAGGAACATCAGAAACCCTCGGACTTTTACAAAAACTGAAATTCCCACTTGGAAATGGGAAAAGGTAACTTGGGTTGATTATCGATAAGTTGGCTAGATTATGGCAATTTTGTCCCTCATGGGGTGCTGATGTCTATTGTATCCGATAAGGGAAAAAGATACCCTCTCACTCTGGAAAAAGCTTCCCAAACTTAGCACAAAAAACTTTTGTACGGCTTTCTTCCCAGACTGACTCAAAGGAGCGTACCATTCAAACTTTGGAAACATGCTACGTCAGCTGACACCCTAGTTAGCTGGGGTGACCCCCTACCCTTTAGATTTCCCATAAAACAGGGGTTTAACAAACATCAAGGCTGCACCTTTTTTAAGCCTTGAGGAGAAAGTGTCGGATGCCCCTCTGGGAGAAA
>CAMTDV010000353.1:0-28244 GCA_947069175.1 Scalesia atractyloides
GGTTAATTGGGTTGACAAGGTTAGCGGCAAGAGCTTGTTGAACTTGAATTACAATATCGGGAATCACGGCAGCCATTTGTTGGGCTATTTGAGCAGCTATGCGCTCGCCGGATCTTCCTGATCTCCTACCTCCAAGGGAGTGCCTAGAAGACATCTACAGGAAATACGTAACGAGATTATGAGTTTTGCGTATAGGTGTCGTGTGCCGCATAGAGTTTTGAAATAAAATTAAACATTCACAAACTAAATGAGAAAATAAATCCACTACATCCATAGGATGTCTTGGGCTTTGCTCATGTTTAGGCCCCCATATATCCCCCATACTTGGCCTAGGTAGTCATGTAGGCCCCCATGACTACTGGGCTTTGTAGGGTTCACATTGGTTTTGGCCTGTTAACACTCGCATCACCAATGAAAATCGTAAAACATGATTGCGAGGTGTAAGGTCGGAAGGTGTCCTGGTATAGACACGGTGACAACTCAAAGTGGGTGAGTTCACACGACGTTTGTTGTGGCATGCTTTGGCCTAATAGGTCCTTCGTACTCTCATCGTTAGTCCCCAGGTAGGCAAACTGGTCCATTATTTTGGAGTTATACGAATGCCAATCCTAGACAGGACGTTTCTACTACCGGTACTTGTACCCTTCCAGTTACTACATTCCCGTCATAGAACTTACTTTATTGAGATTGAAAAATGAAAACATCGCAAAATTTTTGAAAAGGAAAGCATGAAAATGTTTAAATATGTGAGAATTGAGACGTGCGTTATGGCGGTAACATATGCGTGTATATGTAGGCATGTATGTTGACAATAGTTATAGCACATTGAATGTCACACAAAATCATATAGTAGTTGGAGTGCTTGCATGTATTTGTGTGTGAGAGAAATGTAAAGCAAGTAAATATCATAACTTTGCATGTAACCAACTTAACACGTAGCAATTAATTTCTAATTGACAATAGTATAGGCTCTAAGGGTCTAATAACCTATCCTATATCCCTATAGTCAAAGGCTTTGATACCAATTTGTCACCCTGACCCGCAGCGGATGTGGTAGTCGGGGCATGATTGGGTTTTCATCAAAGCTCATGACATTTACTATTATAAAAGTTTCATATTTATTATTTCAAAGTTTAAAACACAACAATTCAATCAATGCATAATTCATACAAACACAAAATGTTCCAAACAAAGTTTGCAAGTAACGTTTTATTTTCTTCTAAGGCCCAAGTCCTACGTGATCCATGCTTCACACCTGTTCACCTGTATCATGTGTAAAAATAAAGTTTTGGGTCAACATAAGTTGGCGAGTGAATCCTATTTAATAATTAGGAAAAAAATAGTCTGTTTATTATTTTAATAAAATGTGCATTATCCAAATATAAGCAACGTATGTGTAATCTAAACCACAAACCACACAATCATCTAAAAATGTATATGTGAGCACGATAAGCGATGTGCTGTGAGATCAAGGCTCAATCAAACGGAGCCGATCTAATATATTAGGCAACGCGACGCTCCACCCGTAAGTAACGGGGAACAAATGGGCCTAATGTGAGAGAGAGCATGACTGAAACGAGAAATATAAGCACAACGTCACAATAAACAACAATATCACATAGCACGTTAGGTCACATAAATGGTAATGGCACGAAATTTATAATAACAGAATAATAGAAGCGACACATGATACACCCCAAAAGCGTGTGTAACAGGGGAAGTTGTAAGATTCACTTACAGTGGGTGCGTTTAAGATTTGAAGATGATTGCGCACGATCGAGATACCAAACGACGATAAGGCTAACCTAAATATTCACATAATATTCAAGATAAATATATATTCTTTTGATTAAAATTAATATTTTACTTAATTTATTATTTACATATTTTTATTAGCTATTTTGGATAAATTTATTGTATTTATTACTATTTTTATTGCTTAAAAAAGGATTATTTGATTATATATTTTTATGGTTTTTAAGGAAAAATAATCAAAAGTTTAATTAAAAAAATATGTTTCTTTTTGGATCGAACCGGCTGGATTATACGCTGCGTGTGGGGATCGAACTTGAGACCTCTCGTTTACGTGCACGTAGCTCTACCAACTGAGCTACGTGTCTAACCCTAAATATATCCGATTTTAATTATATATGTACACATACTACGGTTAACATATTTTTGTTCAGTTAAAAAGGTTTGGATAATTTCGGAGGCCACGTTATGAACCGGATTCGAAGCTGCGTATGTAGCCTCGTGTGCACATAGCCCGACCAATTAGGCTGTGTGTCTAATCCGGAGGATATACTATTTTAATTATTCTTATATACATATTGAGTTGTTCCATAACTGGGTTATAAAAACGATTTCTATAATTCAGCGAACCGGAACAGTATACAGACTCGAACCCATGACACCTTATGCTTCATTTGCACACAGTCCACCACTGGACTGTGTGTCTAACCCAGTGTAATCACAAGTTTTAATTCCTTTTAAACACAAACTCTAGCTCGTCTTCTTTATTTTGATAACACATAAATGTTAAAAACCCGATTTGATTGTTCCGATTTATAATTAAACCTTCATACATCTACTGTGAGATTCAATAAAGGAATGAAACGAATTAAGTGTAGCTTCATACCGAAACAGAGGTGTTTCTGATCTCCGGTGAGAATTCTGGCGGCTGGGTATAATTCCGACTAAGCGAAATTGAAGAACAGGAGTTTGCAGAGTATGTGTGTGCTCTAATTGAGTTTTCTGAACTCCTATTTATAGAGTAAAGCAGTAGTTGGGTTTAAGTTTTCGGTTTCATAGGTTTCGGTCAAGATTTAAATGCCGAATGATGGTGTAACCGATTTGGAGATTGTTGACTCAATGATTAAGTCTATTACATGATTTGAAAACGGTTTTCAGGGTTCAATTGTAAAGAAAACGGAGATTTGATGAATGCTTGATTTAAGCGGCTGTTACAGAGCGGGGTTTTGAATTTGGATCAAAGAAATGAAGGTATAAATGATTATTGAATTCGGTTTCTTTCAATGTTGTGCGTGTGATGCAGCGGTGTGTAGAGTGTGTGACTTGAGTGGAGACCCGGGTCCGATCCACGGTCCACTCTTTATTTTCGTTTTTAATTTAATAAGTTTTATTTTATATTTTCTTTTATTTATTATTATTTATCTTTACTATTATTTATTTTATTAGCACAATATTTATTAACCGACTAAACATAAGTTCGAAACAAAAGATTATAACATATATTTGATTACAAAAACCGAGCGGGTTTTAGAACCCGTTTTCGTCAGATGTTACATTTTCAACGACTGATATCCCTCAAGCACATGAATATAGGATCGTAATTGATGTTCATCCCCCAAGAATAAGGTACTTTGTACTTGGTGTACTAATAGCATCTTTATGACTCGTGTTTAACACTTGTTACTTGACCTTCCAAAGGAACAGTTTGATCCTAAGATCCAAGCTCTTAGTGCTATTACTAGATTAAATCAATATCTTTTACGCCAATGAGAAACCCTATACATCATCCTACACGAGCGGTTTTCTCCTAATTTCAGGACAAAATTTCTTAAAGTATGGGAGATTGTAACATCCAGCAAAAACTAATCTCCAAACCATACTCGGATTGGAAAATCGGATCCATTGGAAAATTAAAAAATGGGTATTTTTTAGTATTTTATTTTTTAATACTAGATACGCGTTGCATTGGATAAAAATCGAACTACAAACGTTAAATTGATAAGCATTGCCGGTTAGTTCACTTAAAAACATATAAGTGAAACATTAATAGAGTTAGTTTGGTTAGTTAATTAAAGGCATAAGTTTAGCGGTTGTTTTGTAAAAGTTGAAACTTTAAAATAAATTAAATTAATTCACCATGTTAGTTTGTTAGTTAACACTATAAAAGAGATACACTAAGTGTTATAAGTTAATCTAGTCAGCAGTTGATATAAACATGAGGACTAAACTGCAATTAAGTGAAACTTCATTTTAAATGAAGAAAAAGAATGAAATGGGAAGGGGTGGGATTCGAACCCGTGTCCCCGCGTTAACCAAACAACACCCCGACCAACTGAGTTGCACAACTCTGTGTGAAAACGCCAGCGCATTCAAGTTAATGCTATAACCTGACCGCAAACCTGATGCCTCTTCTTCCAGGTTACATCCAGCCGCGCGACCCATTTTTCTTACAAACCCGACCCAACGTGATTACGGACTATGGATAAACACTAAATTGGTCCCAATAAAATAAACTCGGTTTTATGGAAAAATAAGTTCCATACACGTCTTTTATTTACACCTAATCAATAGAATTTAATATGGGTTTTATTTGTTTCGCAGAAAATGACTGCCAAAATTAATACCATTTCAATCCTCTGATCAAATCAAGCAAAACTCCATTGAAAGTATCAAGTTTTATTAACCACACATTGAGAATTTAATCAAAGAAGACTCTGTGGCTCGTAACTTCAAATGGTGATTTCTCCTCGAACACTTAACCTTTTCAGGTGATTCTTGTGACTATCTTGCTTACTTTTTTATGCTCTACAAAACTCTACTATCCATTTCTGTGATAGAAGATCAAAGGGATTCGAAATTAATTATAGTTGAAATTAGGTTTTTCGTACATAGAATTTGAAGCTTTTGATGCTAGACCTGTGTTTTAGTGAAATTGAAAGTAGGAGACTGTTATATATACATGTTTTAATCATTTGGAAAATCAATTAAAAACACAAAATGATCACAAATAAATTCTATAAATATTTTTACTAAGTACTACGGAACGTTACGAACTTTTATAGAATTTTTCTATAGTTTTTGGAACCTTTGAATTTAATTTGGACTTATTATGATTTATACATGTTTTAATCATTTAAAAATATAAGATTATCACAAATAAATTATATAAATATTTTTACTAATTTTGGCAGATTATATAAATGTTTGAATCTTTATAGAATTTTTCTATAATTTCATTTTATAATTATCTTATAATTAAAGGATTAATGAATTTGTTAAATAGATAAATTCCTTAAATAAGATAAATAAAATGACAAAGCAAATTATTTTATTTAAGTTTAGATGTATTCACCAACTTTATGTTAACCCAAAAACTTTTTTTACACATGATATATAAGTACACAAGTATGAGTGGATTGAAGGTTAAAAATACATAGGATGTGCCTTAGTTAATTAAATAAATTTTGTTTAAGACTTATAACTTGCGGATATTGTATAATTTTTTTAATGTTTCTATATTATATGTGACAATTTAATTTGGATGCTTTAAATATTTCAACTTATAATAGTTGTTATGAGCTATGGACAATTATCATGTTCCGACCAATAATTCGTTACGAGCCGGGGTGTGACATTCATCACATTCTATACAATTTTTTTTTTTAAATTAGATGATATCTTACAACATTATGATATGAATTTCTATTACATAACATTTGTATTGTATACCACTTACTGATTTTGGGGCTTAATTGATCGATACATGTTTAATTTTTTTGCTTGATTCAGTATGCACTCCAACTATTGGATAAAAAGTCTCAATGATGCATTCTACGTTGTTAAATAAAATCAACTGAGGTATGGTTTGCAATCTGCAGTATTGTAAAAGGAACTTTAATCCTTTCCGATGTTGGTGAAGAGGTATTGCCCTAGAAAGTGGATGCTAACAAACTGTGTTTAATCTTTAATGTTTGTGAGTATGTATATATATCTGTGTATGTGCATAAATAATAATAATAATAATAATAATAATAATAATAGGCAAAAAGCAACCTTTAACAATCAAAGTAACGTTTAACTTGACATAGGGTTATAGATTGATGTTTTTATAAAATGTCAGTGTTAAATTTTTCAAAATAAGTTTACAAAGTGTCAGTTAGTGTAAACCACATGGTGTAAAACTACAGTTTACTCTTTGAATAACTATATGGGATCTGATTGAGCTAGTCAAGTTCTATATGCCAACTTTTCAAACCGACATGATTATTGTAACTCATACTTCGGGGTTGGCTGGCCTATTAGAGCATGTATAGTGGGTTATGGTGGCGTGATGGGAGCCATGGCACCATATAGCGCCTGGGAACACCCCCTGGCGTTATGGCTTGAAACTTTTGTGGGTCGCGACGGTGATAACGAGGTAATGTGGTGAAAGTGAGAGATGAAGATGGGTTAGGGAATGTGGTGGGGTTATGTGGTGTTACCACTACATCCAAATATTATCAAACGTACACATCCTATGTCACATAACCCCACTTTCTTCATGTTATATGGTATTACCACAACTGTAATAAACGGAAGAATATAAAAATATCATTAACTTTTCAAATGCTACATCATTACAAGCTGTATATTTGCAAAGTAATAAATTATTAAATTATTGGCTAATATAACACTTCTAACACCCACACTCTTCACTATCCCCTTAGGCCGCCTTGATTTCGCTAAGAAAGAAACATGACTAATTCTAACGCCTAGTTAACAAATAGAACCAAAAGATGACAATAAACATGTCTCAAGTCCTAGGTTTAATACACCACTTATTTTTTAGGCTTTTTACACCAATTGAACTATCAAAGATAAACTGCCATTCATCTTAAAAGTTAAATGCAATTTACCTTTATTGAAAGTACACGAATTTTTCAAAGTAAATTGCAAATTACTTGTATTAGAAACACTCGATTTTCAACGTAAAATTAATTTTCGCTTTATGTAAACAGTGGTTTACATGTGATTGATGTTAACTGTCTAAGTAGGTGGTGTATGAATTCAGCTTCGTATCAAATTCCCTTACACCGCGGGGTGTGGGAGAGCTTGGGTTGGGGCTTGGGTCGACACGTAACGGATGTGAGCTCCACCAGACCACCCAAAAAAGTGGGGTGTGGGGGAGCTTGGGTTGGGGCTTGGGTCGACACTTAACGGAGGTGAGCTCCACCAGGCCACCCCCAAAAAGTGGGGTGTGGGAGCGGCGTTAAAGAAACACTGGACCAGACTATATCCGGAGATATCTAGGTTCTGTGTAACCTCCTGCTCTGTAGATCCACCAGAGGATCAAGTTAAACCTGCCTCCTTGTTCATGCAACACACATACAAGTGCGGAATCCAAGTATGCATGCAAACAAAAGCAAAGTAAGAACACGGGATAACCAAAGATTCAATATCTTGATTAACTGATGAGAACTAGTACAAACATATACAAACAATGCTCATACAACTCATACAAACTGCATGTGCTCTTGCGTCTTCCTCTGCTCAACTTGCTAGTTCGACTTTGATCAGTGACCAACGTACTTAACCAGAGAAACCAACTTCAGCAAATTCACCAACAGAGACCCACCTTGACTCAGAGGTGCATGTCTGCTTATATAGTGTCCATGCTAGTCATTCGTACGAAGTACGTTGCTAGACACACGGAACACACTATTACACACGAAGAACTGCTCCAAAGATGCTTGTACGGACAAGTTGGTTCGTACAAAGCATTACTTCCCTCGTACGAAACAAGTAAACCACTTGTTTACTTGGTTTCCTTCGTACAAAGCTGGTGACTCGTACGAGCAACACCTTGCTCGTACGAAGCATTCCTATACGCAGAGAATGCTTTCTTCGGAGAGCGTGTCACAGACATGACGTACACAAGACTCAACAGTATGCACACCTGCAACTGTTTAACACAGACAAACTAAATTGTCGTACGAAACCAAGATAGAAGGATATCTTGATTTGGTCAACACAACCAAACTTAATACAGACACAGGAAACAAAGACCGTACAATTACAGATGTAACTAAGAACAAGCGACAGATATAAAAGTGTATCAACATGCTCATATCTTGTGGGCGATATTGAGGCATAGGAGGTCGGTTGGAATTCAAATTGCGCTCCGTCTACGCGTAAACCTTGGCTGCCGCCATAAGTTTTTCCCAACTTTTTGGGAGTCCAGCGGTTCCGGACAAGACCTTTATCATCTCATCACACCGGACAACATATTTGAATTGTGCGCGAATCAGGTCTTCGTGCACATCGCCGATCTCCAAAACCTCTTTGTTGTACCGCGTGATGAAATCTTCTAGACTTTCATCATCCATCCGCCAAATATTCATAACGTCTGAAGAATCTCTGACGTATCACCGCTGCTGGCTAAAGTTGGTCAGGAACTTATCCTTGAGATCGTTCCAAGAAGTGAGCTTACCTGTTGGTAAGTTGTCAAACCATAGGCACACGACACCTGTAAGAGTTTGGACAAACAAATGACACCACATAGGCAGCGTCCAACCTCTAATAAGCCCTGCGCCGGTGAACAAGCGCATGTGGTCATCTGATTCTGTCAACCCATTGAACTTTCCCACATTGGAAGGTAACTTTGTGCGTTCAAGTGGGGCTAGCGCAATCTCCTTCACGAATTTGAATGTTCTGCTGCTTCGGCTGGCCTATAGATCAGATTGTAATTATATTTAGCCTCCGGATTGTACACAGCTCGTGACGAGGGCTTATATGCAGCGTGATCTTTTGGCAATCGGTAGAACAAGCTAGCACTGTCACCTTCGCCATACATTCTATCAACTTCTTCATGATGGGTGTCACACCCCTCTAATGGGCGCGAGCCCAGGCGGGAATGAATTAATGCTCACCTTTGAGTGTTTGACTCATATCTTGGTATAGACTGAGAATGTTCTATTTCTCTGGTATGGAAATGTGATGGTACATTCTCTCCGGCCGGGGAATTGTAACTTAATACTCGCGGTGCAGGCGAGGCATGCATGTGAGCTGTAGGCGGTTACGCCGGCGCAACAGATGCGTGGGTTTGCGCACAAAGTTGTGTATAAACGACATTTAAAGCCGTTTGAGACTTGATGTACCATGACATCGGAGTTTCACTGGGAAGTAATAATGATGTAATTGGTACAAAAGGAGTTTCAGCCTGGATTCCGGGAGTCACTGGAATGTTCACACGACCGGGATCATGATGAACACCAATGTCTTCAGAAAATCCTTCTTCCACTTGTCCGTCGGCCCGAGAAGCATGAAGTGGGTTCTTGCCTTCAGTCCGAGGACCTCGTGGTACACTTGATGGACTGTCAGCCATTGAAAATGGAATTTGAAAAAACAAACAAGAGACAAATGTGTACGAAGAGTGAAAATCGGATGGCGCCAATGAAGAAACACTGGACCAGACTATATACGGAGATATCTAGGTTCTGGCACAAGGTCTCTACATATAAAGGTTATCTATCGTTTGCCCATCGGTATGATCTTGATTCAAGCTCACTACAAAACTGAAAAACATTGTTAGTCTCGTCACTGGAAAAAAGGGAGGGTTTTCTCCGTGACCACACTCCAGCGTGAGAATAAGTATATGGGTTTGCAAAGGATAATGCAAGTAATTAGTGAGTGAGCAAGAACCAACGTGTTTTACCTCGAGGTGTGATCCTTTCTTTATAGCCGGAGGGATGTATGCAGGAGATGGGTTGATGGGCCTTGGGCCTAGAACCAACAACCAGGAATATCCATTATGTCTCTTCTACTACGACCGTTAGTGGTCCCTGGAAGGAAGAGCGTTTGGCGCACGGTGGATGGAGCCACGTTTCCTGGCAGTTATCCTTGTTGTCTAGTCTGTCATCAGTCGTTAATGGAGATCGTATGACAGTCGTTGGTATGAGCTGGTTGGTGCCATGCACGTCCTTGCGTACTTTTTGTCCTCTGCACGACTGCTCATCATGCAACGTGGTCTGGCACAACCTGCCGAGCGGTTATTGGGTCACAGCTCTGCCCTTTATACCTTTGTACTTGATCGATGCATCTTTGCGCTTCTCCTTACCGCATTGCCTTATCAGTACTTTTTGGCCAACCTGAACTTATAGGGATCAAGTTCTTTTATTTCCAAGACTAAGTATAAGTTGCTCTCGCCTTAGTCTTAGCCTTGTGCAACTCCCAAAATGGTTGGGGAGTTGGCGCAAGGTTTTAGGAAGTTTCAGCTAGAAGTTTGTTTAATTAGCGCAGGATCTGGGACCTACGCTTTCAGGTTTAACTTGTCGTTGCGCAAGGTTTGTTAAACAACTTGCTGTCTTCAGGGTTGGCCTATCATTGTGCGTAGCGCGCAAGGTTACTCAAGTGACCTGTTATCATTATGAGGGTATGGGATGAGTATTTATACATATAAATTGGTAAAAATTTTTAAAATTTTGATTTTAACTTAGCTAAACCGTCATGGCCAACGGCTATCCCAAACGGTAAAAAATGAGCAGCCAATCCCAGCCATCCACATCATCACTTTCCCCGCCCCACGCCAGGCTTCAAAGCCATGCCAGCGGGGCAACACCTGGCCAACGCTGACACAATGAGGCTTATCCGGCGTTGTTTGGCTTCCCACGCCCGACACCCTGTGCTATTAGAAAAAGTTATTTAATTATGAACTTTTAATCTTGGGATGTGAGATATAGACCCGCTTGGAAGTGAAAGTCTAAAGTGTTTGTTTAGGGCGTCTAGACGAACGGGTCAACTCTTAAAAGAATGAAACACCGTGCTTTGAGAGTGGAGGCAGGAAAGATCAATTCACATATATGAACTTTACATGTCACATACTACTTTTAGCGAAATACGTGTGAATTTTGATTTAATATTTTAGTGCTCTATTTGTATGTTTCACTCGCACCCATTTATTTGGCTATTTGCATTCATATCTTTAATTTTCGCCACTAAAAAAATAGTAAAGTTGCATCTTCATATGTAGCTATTGAAATGATAAATAGCATAAGGTTTTAGAGGATGTTTTAATCCTCCTTAATTCTATCTAATGCAACATCACTCACTTTACTCTATTCACTTTATTTCACGTCACTTTAAGGAAATGGTTTAATCTCACTAACTCGACCTAGCTCTATTTTTAATAGTTTGTATACAAAAAAGGAAAATAAATTAATTCAATCTCTTAACATCATGTTAACAAATAATCTTTTTAACGCCTCTTAACACAAGGAGAGAGTAATATGCAATGCCGGTTAACATGTCATGTCACCGTTAACATTTCAGATATTAGGATACAACACCCCAAGGCCTAAGAAATTGGATGTTAGTAATTGAATAAAACATAAATTTGGAATGTCACTTCTCTTACTACTTCATGTATCTCTATATAAGATCTTTCTACTCTATTGTTTTTTTACTTTGATCTTTCTACTTCTATTGTTTTTTACTTTATATGTGGGTGGTTCTTCTTTCAATGCATTTTCTATATGTATAGAAAACCAATAGTGTAGAAAATTAGAGTAAATTACATAGATGTCAATATAAATAAATATCTTCTTACGTTGTAACGGTTTTAAGACATTGTATGATTGTAATTTACCTACATAGAGGCAAATCCACTTTTTTTCCAGATATGATGAACCCCAATTTAGTATTGAAAACAATTTTTTTCAAGGTTTTATTAGGGATGTTTATGGTCCAATTTGATTGGTTTTAGATCAAACTGTGAACCAAATCGTTAGTCACGGTTTTTGGTAATTGGAAACCAAAACCAAACAGTTGAATTCTTAAACCGAACCAAACCATTATTAACGTTTGGTTTCGATTCGGTTTCATGGTTTAAACCTTATCTGCAAAAAATAAAAACAAAACAAAAGAATAAAAAGAAAAACAAATTGTCCAAATTATAGAATATCATAACATTTGTTCATATGGACTGGATTTTTGAATATTAAAATACGGGCTGACGTATACTGTATTAGATATTGATATTGAAAGCTCACATATGACCCATTTTTAGTTAACATTATTAATTTATTTACTTATAGATTAAATTTAGATTTAAATTTATTCATGTCCATATATGTAATATAGGAAACATTAAAAAATAAAATAAAATCTTACGGTCTGGTCCGGTTTATTATGGTTGGTTTTTGCTATAAACCGTAAACCAAATCATTTGCTACGGTTTGCAAATATTGAAACCGATCGACCGAAAAATAACTAAAAAAACGACCGCGAAATCGAACCGATGACCGATTTGGACGGTAAAAAAATGAATCACTAAATAATAAATTAAAAAAAAAACTTGAGCCGGTGAGCAAAGTCGCACCTAAGAGAAACATGAGTATGCAAGAAAAAAGTAAAAAGACATGAAATCATAAAAGTGATATAAAGATCGCATTGTAAAGTCAACTTCTACTACCCTTTACGAACTAGTCATGAGTCACTTGACAAAAGGAAACGTCGGCTTGCAATGAGAACAAATGTGAGTATCTTTGTTCTAGATGTCTATCCAAAACAATGTACCCGTTCGTGCGCATGGTTACTCACAATCGACCAACATGTAAAGGCGATTCATACCTTTGTAAAGTAAAACACTTTTCAATTTATTATTATATAAATAAGTAACACCTAAATCGTGTGTTACTTTAATAATTTTATGACTTCTATGTGTTGAAATGGTCTTTTTCTTTTGAAAAAATGTTACACTTTTTGTATTCACTTTTTTCTGGATTTAATAAGTTGATTATTTATGAAATTCTATTTCATGTTTGGTAATGTTTCAAGCTCAAACACATTTTGAAGTTCGAACTGTTGAAAGTATATAGTTCAACTGTGTCGTTTTAATGTTGCAAACACAATATTTTATAAATTTTATAATTAAGTGGTGTGTTAGTTAATATTTGTGCGTGGGACTTTTGATAGAGTGATTAAATTTAGAGGATATATTCTGGATATTTGGATGCTCGGGTGAGTTAAAGTGGAATTTGTTGAGTATATATTGCTTCATTTGAGTTCATTGAGATGATAGCTCTCAGCTTGTTTAGTTCACCCAAATTTAGGGTTTCTTTCATCTTCTTCTTCACTAGTTGTCAAAGTTCATCGCAAATTGAATTTTCTTCTTGGAGATTTTTTATTTTAGAAGTTAGAATAGTTAGCTAGTGTTATGAAATCTTAGCTTGGTGTTCATTAGCTCATTATGTTGATGAGTTTGTACTGTATTTAGAAGAGTCACAAATGTGTTCTTGATTTTATTGTTAAACACATGAATTAATGGACCTAATAAAATACATCTAAGAAATATAACATGAACCATCATGAGTTAAACCAACACATTCTTTAACTGAACCACCTTGAGGACGCGTGACTAAACCAACACAAATAGTTTTAGACTGAACCCAGTGAATTGAAACCGAAGTGACATTGGTCATGATTCGAACCTTATATAAGTAGTCTTGGGTTGAACCTTATGAACTGAAATCGAACTGATAGTTTGTACAACCTTATCTAAACCGAAGTGACACCCATACAATCATGTTACTAGAAACTGCCACTTGAAAGCAACTGAATCCTCTGAACTGTCGGCCAACTACCACGTGAAGCAATGCAACATGGTTTGCCCAACCTCTAATCGTGCAAGCGTGATCGAATAAGGACGACATGAACTCTTCAAATATAATAATTAAGCAAGCAACCATATCAATCAAACAACATAAAAGCGACCCTTAAGTGGCTCTGTGGAGTGTGCCATCAAAACACCAAAAACGTGGATCTAAGTATGCTTCACATCCTTTAAACTTCCCCACCTCTTCCATTATTAATTCAATCAAGACACCTCCCACTTATAATCCACTGACGTTCAATAAATTAACATCAAACACCCTTTCTCCTTTCCTTAAAACTTAGCCGTGATTTCCACTTCGATATCATAATTTAAAACACATCCCCACCAAAATCCTCACGTCATATCCACTCTATCATCCATTTCAAAAGCACAACAAACATAAAAACCGTCTAACCTTAACACCCAACCAGAAAATATCACATCACAATCAAAACCGCCCCACCAAAACGTCCAAGTACATTTAACATCCATTATTATACATTTATACACACCAACATCAATTACATAACACGGCATACTATCAAAACCCAACCCACACACAAAACACTTTTGCATATGTAATCATAGAAACATCACAAGCGTACACAAGGGTTCAACACATCGGCTCAGCTCGGCTCAGCTGGGCCATCACCAGCTGTTGATCACTGTTTGTATCTAATGTTTTCTCTATCAATTGGGTCCCAATTTTCCCCCAATTTATAATATCTTCTCTCATCACAATTACCCACTTCCACTTTCTCTCAATCCCCACAAAACATGAAGTCAAAATTCATCGAAAAAAACATGCCCGCTTGGTTCGGCAGAAAATCCAACAAAGATAAAGATAATCATCATCGGAATCAGCTCCAAAATCATCATCAAGATAACCCATTTTTCAGCAACAATTATCACGCATCTGATAGGAAACACAAGTCCAGTTTTGATGGCGGCTCGCCACGTGTCAGCCGGGAATTTTCTCCGTCTTCGTCGTCGTCGGTGGTGGGTACGCCGGTGGTCGGACGTGGGAATTGTGGGTCGGATTTTTTAGGGTTTGGTTCGGATCGAATTGGGCATGTTCTCCCTCAGCCTTCTGTGTCTCCGACGACGTCGTTTCCAGGTGTGTCTCCGACGACGTCGTTTCCGGCTGTGTCTCCAACGACGTCGTTTGGGGTGGTGGATCATCATGGGTCTGGGTCGGTTTCTTCTAGTGGTGGGTCTTCTTTGTCTTCTGGTGATGAGCTGAATCTTGATCATGGTCAATTGGGGTTTTTCAGGTGGGTTTTTTGTTGTTAGTTTTGAGTTTAATTATGAACATATATATGATGTTTAGTTGGATTATGAAGATAAATTTGATTTATTTTGAAACATTATGTGATAAAAATCAAGACTTTATTGTTCTTGAATTAGGGTTATGTTATTTATGGGTGTTTTGGTTGATAATTTTGAGTTTAGTTATGAACATAGAGATGGGGTTTAGGGCTATAAATTTGGAATTTTTATGATATTTAGTTTAATTATTAAGTTAAATTTAGTTTATTTTGAAATATTATTTGATGAAAATTAAGACTTTATTGTAATGAGATTGTCATATATATATTAACTTAGGATTGATAACTTTTAGGGTGAGACATGAAAGTATGATAGATTAGTAGAAATCAATATTTTGTTGGGGTCGACTTTAACATGATTTGATGTGTATTGGTTATAAATTAGGGTTAGGTTATTTTGATGATTCGGTATATATTTGAGGGTGTTTTGATTGTTAATTGTAAGTTTAATTATGAACACAGAGGTGGGGATTTAGGGTTATGTGTGTGAGATTTTTGTAATGTTTAGTTGGATTATGAAGTTAAATTTAGTTTATTTTGAAACATTATGTCATAAAAATCAACACTTTATTGTCATTTACATGAGCAAAGGATTGACAACTTTTAGGGTTAATCATGAAAATGTGATAGGTTAGTAGAAACTTTTTGGGTTTGACTTTATCATAATTTGATAGTAACTTGTCGTAGCAATTCATGAATAGGTGTTTAGATGTTCACTTGAAAGTAATTGTTCCAAGTTGCAAAATGAGAACCATTTGTCAATAATGACACCTAATAGTAAGTATTTTGGTTAATGATTTTGAATTTAGGAACTCATTTGAAATTATTTGAATTCAATTATGAACGCAGAGATGGGATTTGGGGTTATATGTGTGGAGTTTTTATGTTATTTAGTTAGATTATGAGATAAGTTTAGTTTATTTTGAAACATTATGTGATCAAAATCAAGCCTTTAATATGCAATTACATGAACATAGGATTGCAAGTGGCAACTTATAGGGTGAAAAATGAAAATGTGATAGATTAGTAGAAGTTTATTTGTTGGGTTTGACTTTAACATGGTTTGATGTTAACATGTAATAGCAATTCATGAAGGGGCAATTAGATGTTTATTTTGAAAGCAATTGTTCCAAGTTGAAGCATGAGAACCATTTTTTAATATTGACACCTATTAATCATAAAATTATTGTGTTCAATAATGACATGATACCTCCTAATAGTAAGTATTTTGGCTGATAAATTTTAATTTAGGAACTCATTTTAAATTTTTGCTTCAATTATAAACACAGAGATGTGGATTTACGGCTATATGTGTGGAATTTCATATGATATTTAGTTAGATTATGAAGTTAAATTCAGTTTATATGAAACATTATGCGATCAAAATCAAGACTTTATTGTCATGAGGCGGTCGAAATCAAGTCTTTAATATGCAATTACATGAACCTAGGATTGCAACTTATGGAACGAAACGTGAAAATGGTAGATTAGTTGAAATTTGACTTTAACATGCAATTCATAAAGTGGCTTTTGGATGTTTATTTTGAAAGTAATTGTTCCAAGTTGAGAAATGAGAACCATATGTCAATATTATAAATTGCTGATGACATCTTAATTACAACAGAGGGCTCGGGGAGACCAAGTTGAGCCCTCAACCAAGAAGTCCGGGCCCCGGGTCAAGGGTGGGGACCGCAGCCACATCACCGCTCCATCAACGATTGGCATGTACAAGTTTAGACTCTCCCAACCGAAAATTGGATGACGGAAAAAAATGCCGCTCATCCACTTCCCCTTCCACCTGGTTCACCAACTAGCTCGTCTTCGCCGTTAAATTGCTGTTCTCCTGCTAGTCCTTCTTCAGTTTTGATGTCTTGCCAACCGTCCAAGTGGAAAAAAGGAAGATTGTTGGGACGAGGCACTTTTGGACATGTTTATCTCGGTTTTAACAGGTAATAATAGTTCTAAATCTATCAGTAGTGCTGTTTGCGTTTTGAATCTTGAGGTGGCAAAATGGGCTTTTGGTTAACAGGTTGAAACGGGTCAAATTGGTTGGGTTGACTGCAGACAAGCTTGTGGTCCATAATTTTACTACAAAAACTATATATTCTCAATAGTAGTTTAAATTTATGAATAAAAAACGGTTTACGAGGTTGTGTGTGTTAAAAAATATGCGAGTCACTTGACCCGTTTCCTTTTGAAGCTAATTTTGTGGAGTTTACCCATTTGACCTGTTAGAGATCAAACATAACCTTATTCAATTTTTTCATAAGTAAATGTTTAATAGTTGCTACTTCTGTCTGACTGCCTTAGCGAAAACGTTCTTACATTACATTTATATGCTCTTAAGTGTTGGAAACAAAACGTTTTTACATTACGTTTATATGCTCTAAGTGTAGTTTCCAAAGTGTAAATTCACTTGTATCCTTGTAAAGCCCACACGTGACTTTCAAGTGTCAAATACAACTCCTTGCGACATGCGAAGTTATTTTTTCTTGGATGTCCCAAAATAAATGTTACATATCCTTAACAAAGTTTTAAAGTAATAATGACCTAAAAATTTTGCAAAATGTTGATAGCATTAGTTCTGATGCACATGCACCATACTCTTGTTTTTGGTCATCATTCAGGCATATTAGATGTTGACTTATAGTTTGACTGGTTCTTTTGCGCATAAGTTTTACTTGTTTTGTTGTTTTAGCAAACTTCCAGCGTGTACCAAGATACGTTTTTTCTGTTCTTCTATAAAATAAAAAAAAGGTTGATTATTTATGAACTATGCTTTAAAGATTTGCATTATGATTGAAGTTGAACGTTGCTTAAGAAACTTTGGTGGTATCTCTGTTTTTCTGTTTTTAATAGTGAGAATGGTCAGATGTGTGCAATAAAAGAAGTTAAAGTTGTTGCAGATGACCAGTCTTCAAAAGAATGTCTCAAGCAATTGAACCAGGTCTGTTCTCCCTTTATATACACTCATATGTGTATCTGTGTGTATATATTGTTATGTATCACGTAAATGGGATTTAACCCGTTATTTTCATGCTTCAATCCTTTTGTATAATGCTTTTTATTGGATCAATAATATTCTTTTTTGAACTTTTAATGCTCTTCGCAACAGGAAATCACTTTGCTCAGTCAACTTTCACACCCAAACATCGTTCAATACTATGGAAGTGAACTGGTACCGTCTTATCTTGTCTTGTTTTTTGTTGGCTCAGTAAAGAACTCAAAAGCTATAGAGGTGTTTGGATGTGCATGTTCAAAAGTGATTTTTCTGATTTGAACAACTATAAACTCAAAAACTTTTGTGGATATTTCAGGGAGAGGAAACGTTGTCCGTTTACTTGGAATACGTCTCCGGTGGTTCCATTCACAAATTACTCCAAGAGTATGGCCCGTTTAGGGAACCCGTTATTCAAAATTACACCAGGCAAGTTCTTAGTGGGCTTGCCTATTTACATGGAAGAAATACGGTACACAGGTATGGTGGCTGCATGAAAATAATCTTGGATGTTAACTTCATATTGTGTTCTTGGTAATAATAAATTTGTGTTTCTTTGCAGAGATATTAAAGGGGCAAACATATTAGTGGACCCTAATGGTGAAATCAAACTTGCTGATTTTGGCATGGCAAAACATGTAAGTCTCTCACCTACGCTCAAAGTGGTGTATACTGTATCACCCCTTTAGTGGTCAAAGGAGAGAGAATATGAACATTGGGCTTATTTGTTTACTTGTCATCAGATAACAAATTGTACTTCAATGCTTTCTTTCAAAGGAAGTCCGTACTGGATGGCACCCGAGGTACCTTTTCTCCTTTCTAGACGTCGTTTCTACACGTTTATACCCGTTTTTACTCATCCAGTTTATATAATCTCAGGTTGTTATGAATACAAATGGTTATAATCTTGCGGTTGATATTTGGAGCTTGGGATGTACAGTTCTTGAAATGGCGACATCAAAACCTCCTTGGGGTCAATACGAAGGGGTACAATGTCTCATTTCTTTTAAAAATAAATTCCGATTCTTGTGGTTTTTAGGTGCTTAAAACCGCATTGGGCTCGTGTTTTTGTGTCCAGGTGGCAGCTATATTCAAAATTGGAAATAGCAAAGACATGCCCGAAATACCCGATCATCTTTCAAACGATGCAAAATCTTTTATAAAGCAATGCCTACAACGGGACCCGTCTTTACGACCCTCAGCCTCAAAACTGTTGGATCATGCGTTTGTTCAAGACCAAAGTACTTCAAGAGGAGCCAATATGCACCTAACCAAAGAAGCCTTTCCTTTCACCTTCAATGGAAGTCGTACCCCGGTAAAAACCTTTTCGATGCACATACATGTGTCTAATTAGTTTAATTTCTAGAAAATTATTTATCCTTAACCAACATATTCGTGATATTTGATGTTGAAACAGACGGCCTCAGAAATGCATTCAAATAGAACAAACATGCATTCGTTTGACGTGCCTGTGGCGACAGCATCTAGAGGTGCAATGTTGAGTCCAAGGTATATTCCGAACATATAAAGTTGACTTTTTACGATGTAATTTGACTTCGCTAAAGATTTTGTAAACGTGCAGGAGAAATACAAGAACTATTACTTCTTTGCCTGTATCGCCAACTTCGAGTCCGTTAAGGCAGTATGGATCCGTATACAGGAGTGGTTACGTTTCACCCCCTCACCCATCTTTCACCATGATCGGTCAAAGTCAAGGCAATTTTAAATTTAATGATGTGTTGGCCGTTCAATCACGACACAATGGCAAAATGACACGTGACCCGCGGTATGAAGTCCTGCAGGTCAAACCTCAAACACCCACTAGAACCCCAAGATCACGGATCATTTGATTAGGGTCCGGTGACCGATAGACCTACCGGATCGCGGGTCAATTCAATGGCAAGTATAAGAGTTTTATGTATGTTTGATTGTCATATGATAAAAACATAGGAGGGCAGAGGTTGTAGGGAATTATTCGTCTTTGTGATTCATTGTAAATAAAATCGGCTAGTATTTATTTTCTATCACTGTATACAAAGACTGGTCGGGCTTTCGTTTCCTTGACTTTTGACACGGTCCAACCCACGGTTTCTTTTTTGGAACTTTAATATTGGTCACTGCTGCAGGAACACGCTGTTGAAAATTGTTCGAGCCAGTGTATTATCAGAACATTCGAACAGAAATTTGCTATAGAAGATTCGAACATTGTAAACATGTGCAAACGAACAATCCGAAAAGAGTTGACGATTAGAACTCAGAAACAAATACTTGTAAGGAAGAAAATATCATAACAGTTGCAGGCTATATTCTTCATATAAACTATAATGTCAAAAAAAAGAAGTAATTGCAAGTATTCACTTGATTTAATGATTTGGCCAATGAGTTAAATCATCAAGGGTTTGACTAAAGTCAAACTACAGAGTGTATAGCGCGATCCATCCATTTGAATGCTTGTTTCTTGGAGCAGTGGATTCGGCTCATATTCTTTCATAATCGAGCTTGTCAGACTGCAAAAAAGAGTACAACAATCACATGATAAGCCGGTTACTAAGCCCATAACTTTGTGGTTCAAACAACGGTTACCTTGATTAGCATGTCAGTAGGAAGCCAAGCTGGTGCCGTCGGGACCCCGACCCATGCAATCTACAACACATGTAGCATGAGTCAAGTCTGTTCATGCGGAGTTGCTTTTTATGCAAGTTTTGTGACATGAAAACCCGACTATAAATTAACATTATAAATCTTTGAACTTACAAGTGCATACTCTCCAGTTTCGAAGATATGAATATCCAACACCTCCCTGCGGTCTTCGTATATGTAGTCCAGCCCTATATAATAAGGTGGATGTCCAACAGATAGATACTGTAATGTAACCAAGGTATCGAATTTCAATGCAAACTTAAGTAGGGAACTAAATATCGTATGTTCTAGGGATGTTAATCGTGTTGGTTTGGAGGATGAATTGTTTAACCTGGACATGGCTCGATTAACCCATCCATCTAAACGAGTCAAACAAGCTCATGGGTGGTAACAAATGGGTTAAGCAGGCTAAAAAGGTCACCCCGAACTTGACCAAACAGGTTAGATATGAGTCTATGACAACTCAAAACCTAATTATTTTCGTGTCAGTGTTTTGGACAATAACTTACATTGATGCTGTTTAAATACTTTTCCTTGTCTACTCTAACAATCTGCCCTTTTTTCACTGCCAACAAAACACAAATATACAACTCATATAATAAAAACTTGCAATGTAATGTGAAGAATGTGAGTAAAAGCAAAAAAGAAAAGAAAAATATAAAAACTGACTGGAATAAACAGGTTTCTTTGGTGGTGGTTTAGCAGCAGGAGTTTCAGTAGCAGTTGCAGCTGGAGATGGATCAGCAGACTCGGGTGATTCTCCGATTTAACGGAGAAACAAAACCGACCACCATGACGGCCGCCACTGCCTGGCAGCAGCCATGGTTTTGTGGTTGTGGTTATGGGTGATGGGGTGTGTGGTTTTGTGTATGGAAATGAGGTGAAAGATGAAGAGCATGCCATTGCCATTTCTTGATGTTGTCCCATTCTCCTTTTTATTTTGTTTATAATGTATGTATAGATAAGTAAAGATTGGTTATCCATTTTCAACTTGTACCTTTATTTATTTTCATTATCTAAATTACAAAATTGCCATTAAGGAATTGTCTAATCTTTTTAGTTGTATCTAGAAATTTTCCTCTTGTTACCATATATTTTGTGAAAATTGAAAAAAAGGTTTTTTATTTTTTATTTTATAACGAACTGGTTTATAAAATTAATTTGTTTAACAAAGGGAATTCTATTATCAACGGTGTGTGTTTTGTAACATTATTATTATGATAGGTATATGTATGTATAAGGGGTGTTTATATGAGAACGCTAAATATTGCGAGAACCGTAAGAACGAATGAAAAAACCACGAGAACTTGTTCAAAAATAATTAAAATTCAAAATTTCTTTTTATACTTATTATTATCATTTAAAATCAATATTAGAAATTAAATTTACACGTTTAAATTTACATGTATCAGTAAATAAAGAAACTTTACACATGTGTAAGTTTGTCATTTACATGTGTAAATTTGTTGAATTTACACATGTGTAAAAAACTTATTAAGAGTGATTTTGAAAAAAACGAGATGAATTATTAGATGTTATATTTTAATTACAGTGAGATTCGTATTTTAAAATTCGATTTTGATTGGTTTTCTCATTGGTTCTCATGGTTCTTACAATATTTAGCGTTCTAAAGATAACCCTCCACTGGATATATATATATACATATATATATATATATATAGGGTGAGATTATTGTGAGAAAATTTAAAAGTGTGAGAAGGATAAGAAAGAATTTAAACCATTAGATATTTAATCTAATGGTTGAGATCATAGTGACAATTCTGTAAATATTGTTGACTATTAAACTAACTAATTTTCTAGATTAAGGATATAAAGGTAAATTTACTATTTTTAAATTAAGAAACTAACATTAATACACATGCAAAGTTCCCCCCTTCTTTTTTAAACATCAATACTTTTTATACGTAACTCTTTTTTTAAAAAAAAATACACCATAAAACGAGTGTTTTTTATATTTAATATGAGTACATATTGATATACTTATGTAAAGTTATTTCTGTTTTTATATATTTAGGGTGCTATTTCTGTTTTTATTCTGATTAAAGTGTTGACTGTGTTATATTAGGGTGTTATTTCTGTTATATTCAATGTTAGGGTGTTCTTTAT
The DNA here is from genome assembly GCA_947069175.1 of Scalesia atractyloides. Lineage (NCBI taxonomy): Eukaryota > Viridiplantae > Streptophyta > Magnoliopsida > Asterales > Asteraceae > Scalesia > Scalesia atractyloides. The sequence continues at coordinate 22,475 of CAMTDV010000353.1, forward strand.
AAGATGTGTGCCTTCAATAAACTGTTGTGGTGTTTTTTATGAGTTATGGTCTTATTTTTGTTATATTTCCGTTCTTTATAAGATGTATGCCTTCAATATACATGTTGTGGTGTTTTTATGAGTTAGGGTATTTTTATGAGTTATATTTCTGTTCTTTATAAGATGTATGCCTTCATTATACATGCTGTGGTGTTTTTATGAGTTAGGGTGTTATTTCAATTTCGAAAATCCCTACAATAACTGGCAAAAATCGGTTACATATATTCATTCCATAATTAGATTTTATTAGTTAAATTACACTTGTACCCTTAAACTACCAAAATAAAAAAAGGGACACATGTCACGTCCATAATCTTTCTTATCCTTCTTACACTTTTAAATTTTCTCACATGAACCGATATATATATATATATATATATATAGGTTCATGAATATATATATATATATATAGGTTCATGTATATATATATATATATATATGGTAGGGTTCTATAGTGAACATTAGGTTGAGAGTGAACTGTGTGAACTAATCTGAGCCATTGGATTATATTATCTAGAGATTTTTAAACAATAGCAAGATTGTAATTATAATGTTGTAACTTCCCTTTAAATTAATTGACAGAAGGGTACTTGCGTCTTTTGTAAATTGCATTTATTAAACAATATAATCAAAATTCCTAGAATCTTGCTAGTTTTCGTATATACAAGATATACAATTGTTAGTGTATACACATGTGTACAGTCTCGATAGTATCAATTTATACAAGATACACAAATGTTAGTTTACACACATGTGTACAGTCTCGCTAACTATCAATTTATACAAGATACACCGCTGTTAGTTTATACACATGTGTACAGTCTCGCTAACTATCTGTTTATACAAGATACACAGTTGTTAGTTTATACAGATGTGTACAGACTTTTGATACATCTGTGTCTATTTTATAGTCCACGACCTAGTTCCGAGTTTCATATATGGTTTGAATCCGGGAGGGACAATTGGTGTCCAATACCTAGTTCCGTTAGGAGTTTTATATATGTTATTAGCAACTGATTCTACACGAGTTTAAAATAATAGAGAAGTAATTAAAAATATGTGTGTGTGAGAGAGAGAGAGAGAGAATTAATAGATGAGAAAATTAAGGGATTTTAATTAAGAGAGAGAGAGAGAAAGAGAGAGCTAATGTCAATCTTACTCTTTTAATCTAAAAATAATCAATAGTCAAGTTAGTTCACTCAGTTCATTTTCAAGAAGTTGTTCACAAATGATCCTAATCCTATATATATATATATATATATATATATATATATATATATCTAGCTATGAAAATATGATTAAAGACAAACCATGGTTGCACAAATCGCCAGACACTTCTAGGTCAGTCGACTACTGGGGAGTTGTCAGTAGTACTGAGTATTTGGTCTAGGTGAATAATACTCGAACATGTTAAATTATAAAGAGATTAGTTTTCGAGAAAGTATATATATGTTAGATATCAAAAGTTTACTAATCTATACTATTATATAATAAATTTCTTTAGAACAACAATGTAATTTCAATTCAATTTTAAGACACTTAAGAACAATGTTGTTGACTTTTGTACAAGTGTTAATGCATAAATAATTTGTCATTTCACTTTAAATTTTAGTATTAAATAATGTAGCGTAATAAATGTCAAATAATAATATGGTATTATTACATCTAGCATTTATATTTATAACGTAATTTTTTTTATAAAAAACTTGTTTAATAATGTAGTGTTATAAATAGCAACTAATATTGTAGTGTTATTACATCTAGTATTTATATTATAATGTAGAGTAAGGTTTATATACATAGTCTTCTAAAATATGAAGGTGTAGGAAGAGTATAAAAGGATTTCAATTGAACTCACTTAAGCGGCATTGGAACCGTCTTGGCAAACCCTATAATATGAGATTTTAGGTTTTTGCTTTTGGGTTTTAGCTTGTAGATTTTAGAACTTTTGTTTAGACCATTGTTTCTTTTTATTTAGCAGTGTGTCTTTTCTTTATTTGCATCAATGTGTTTTTTTTGTGACTCATTGTATCTTTTTCTACTCGACATTGTGTTATATTTCTCGGATTGTGTTATATTTTGTGATTCATTGTGTTATATTTTGCGATTCATTGTATCTTTGTACCTTCCTAGATTTAGGAGGCTTTATAGAATAGCTTTATCCTCATAATGTATACTATTTTATAAAAGCTATTTGATTTCCATGTTTCAACTTTAGATTTCTATGTCATTTCCTAATAAATCCATATTTTTTACAAATCTTGATTTATATTATAAAATTTTTAGTTTAGTTTATAAAAGATACCTTTATGAGATTTATAGAGTTTTATCGTTTTTATATGATCATACGCTCAACATGAATACACGTCATTCATTTTAACTATGATATGTCTTGTATATATAAGGACTAGCAAGGTGCCCGCGCGATGCGGCGGGAGCAACACATCGTATTGTGATACTCGCTTTTGGTAGTTTTCTTATTCATATCATATATTTTGTACCATTATTGTGGTAGATATACATCAAAAGCGAAGTAATCAGGTAATCCATTTCATTGTGTTGTGCATGGTTCAGTCTGTTTGATTATTATCCTCATCAGAAGCCGAAACTAAAGTCATCGGTTAGTCTATTTTATTAACCAATAGGTTTTCGGTTATTCACTTTGGTTTATTTGGTTAAATTGATGGTTTTCGGATTGGTTCATTTCATTTCAGTTAATAGCAAAAACCAAACTTGGCTTAAAACTTTTTCTTATAAATGTATGAAATTTAGGTATAAATACATGAAATAGAAGTATAAAGAGTTAACTGCCATTTTCGTCCCTGTAATTTGTCCAATTATGCCAGCTCAGGTCAAATTTCAAATTTGTATCATTTACGTCATAGACACTCTTGAAACATGTTTGTTTCGTCCGAAAAACATGTGTAACTGTCATTGTCGTCCCTGTTGTTTGTCCAATTATTCAATTCAAACTTAGTTTTTTAATTGAACTTGCATGTTCAAGAATGTCAGGGATGGAAATAACACGGATTTGAAATTTGGCCTGAATTGGCATAGTTGGACAAACTATAGGGACGAAAATGGCAGTTAACTTTTGTATAAATACACGAAATGGAGACATAACATATGAAATATATGAACTGAAGGTATAAAAGCTAGAAATACATGAAAACGTGAATGATACGATTCAGTTTAGCTAATTTTGGTTGAGCGAGAATACAAAAAAAATGATAACCGGTTTTTTGTTAATTCAGTTTTTTGTTGATTTTGGTTCAGTTTTGTCTGTTTAGGGTTTGGTTAGGTTAACGATTTAGTTATTGCTCACCGATAACCGGTTTGGTTAATAATCTATAGGTACACGTGTGATGCGGCGGGAAACACAGACATTGCCACGATGTGCATTGTTCGGTTGGTTAGATTATTATCCTCAACTGAAATTGAGGTTGCCGATTAGTCTATTTTATTAACCAATCCGTTTTTAGTTAATCGGTTTGGCTTATTCAGTTAGATTGATGATTTTTGGTTTGATTCATTTAACTTCGGTTAATAGCCAAAACTAAACTTTGGCTAATACTTTTGATTGGAAATACATGAAATATAGGTATAAATACATGAAATGGATATATAGGTACATGAAATGTAGTGTAACGCCTCGTATTTCCAAGATTTATTATTTTTATAAAAATTCACGCTCGTTTTCTATTTCCTGAGTCGCAACTACAATCGGATCGAAAAACGGTGTAAAAACGGAAACAACGCATTTTTACGTGTTTTTAACGAAACGACAACCGAACGCGACTTTTTTTAGGTCTTACATTTAATTCCCGTGTTTAAAACTTAAGTAAAATTATACGCTATTTTGTAACGTTCGGGCGCTGAAATGGGCTTCAGAAACGCAATCGGGCCGCTATGGGGCTTTAGGCCCAACACCCTTGAAACCCTAACACTATAAAAGCCTCACCCCCCTTCTCCTACCTTCACATTTTCCGGCGATCGGAGCCGCCTTTCCGGCGAGACTCCGGCGACCCCCTTTTTCCGGCAGACAAACACCCGCTCAACCACCTCCCTCTCTTTCTCCCAGTTTTCCGGCAGCCAACACCACAACACTGCCTATCTTATCTTTCTCGTCACTCACATTCGCCCTCAACCGCCTACACTCACCTCTCGTCTCTCTCCCTCGGTTCTCCTCCGACAACGGCTCAAGCCGTCTCTCCGGTCGCAAACCACCTACCTCCCTCTCTCCTTGCAACAGAGCCGCCGGCCACCGCAACGGTGGCGGCGCACCAGCAACGAAGCCGCAGCAGTAGCAGTCCCTGCAGCGGACACCCATCGCCTCTCCAACCTTCACCACACTCCTCTCCCCCTCTCCCTCACTCTTTCCTTTCCCTCTAAACAGCGGCGGCCGCAACACCCGCTTGGGGGTGGCGGCGCCGGAGCAAACAACAGCGGCAGCAACGACAGAATCCGCTTTCCGGCTTCAAGCGACAGCAGCGGCGGCGGCAGGAGTCCCGGTTTCAGTCAGTCTCGGGCCTGATGCATCTTGGTTCAGGGCTTGGTCCAGCTCGGGTTCTTGTCGGGTCAAATCTGGTCAACACCGGGTCAGGCCCAAAGTCAGATTTGTTTCAGTCCGTGTTCAGTCCAGATACGTTTCGGTTCAGGTACGGATCGTGCTTTGATTATCTCAGTTTCACATTTGATTTTAGTTGGTTTGTTGAGTTCAATTTTGGTTCCATCTCGATTCAGCAGGCTCGGGTCAACCCGGTTAGGCCTGGTCAAAGCTCGGGTCTGGTCAAACAGTCAAACAGTCCACGGGTCAGCTCCGGGTCGAATCTCGGTTCAGTCAAGTTCATGGCTCATGTTCAGCGGGTTCGGGTCTCGGTGCAGAGGTTCGGGTCAGCAGTGAGTCAATGACAGTTTTGGCTTCGGTTCGGGTCTCGTTTGGTGTTCGGTCAAACCTGGTCAACTTGGTCAACGAAAGTCAACCGGTCAACTGCTGGTCAATTGTCGACCCGAGACTGGGTAAAAATCTTAAACGGCGCAAAACCTTTATTATTATTGTTTATATTATTTATCGCTTTAATCGTAAAACATTACTTACTTGTACACTAAACGTGTCTTTGTAAGTTGTATAAATATATATATTTTCGTTACATAACTTGTATAAATATATTGCTTCGTTGATTGTTGAGTTTTGACACATATATCGACAACTTGTATTGTCGGGATCGTCTAAAAACAGAGGAAACTCTGCCTGGTTTTCGTCAAATCATACGTATATATATTTATTGCACTTTCCGGCGAAGCATATTTCTTAAACGACATCAAATAAATATATATATTATACTTCGACAAAATAAATTATTAAACCCTCGTATACCTATACTTATCTAAAAGGCAATATACATATATGTATATCATTCTCTTATCGACAAGATATATATTTATACTTTAAAATATATATATATATATATATATATATATATTTAATATACTTTTCGTCATAATATAAATAATTACCTAATACGCTTTTCGCTAAAATACATATAATTATTGTATTATTTTGATAACACTTCTACGACACCTTTGACAATTTAAAATTTAGAGTCGTTACGTAAATCCCGTGATATAGGTACACGTGCTTTCAACTCCAATTCGAATCCTCCGTCGTAGCTTCGATTATTCATGCACATTCGTTTGCCATTTTTAAGGTGACCTCGGTGTCCCCTTTCTC
>CAMTDV010000354.1:0-52432 GCA_947069175.1 Scalesia atractyloides
ATCATCAACTTCAAGTTCTCTAAGAAGATATACCCAAAATCGCGTTTCGCACACGTTATGGGGACTACGAGTTCGTAGTCATGCCTTTTAGTTTGACTAACGCACCGGCGGTCTTCATGGACTTGATGAATCGTGTATTCAAGCCTTATCTCGACCGTTTTGTGATCGTCTTCATTGAGGACATTCTAATCTATTCCAAGACGCAAGAAGAGCACGAGTGACACTTGCGTCTCATCCCCCAACTTTTGCGTACTGAACGTCTTTATGCCAAATCTCCAAGTGCGAATTTTGGCTAAAGGAGGTTCAATTCCTTGGTCATGTCGTCAACGAACTCGGTATTCACGTCGACCCCACAAAAATCAAAGCGGTGAAGAATTGGATTGCTCCTAAGTCTCCGTCCGAAATTCGTTCGTTTCTCGGTTTAGCTGGTTACTACTGTCGGTTTATCTCGAATTTCTCCAAAATCGTCGTACCTCTCACTTCCTTGACTCAAAAGGATAAACCTTTTGTTAGGAGTTCCGAGCAAGTGGAGTCTTTTCAAACACTCAAGGACATGCTTTGCAATGCTCCTATCCTAGCCCTTCCTGATGGTAACGACGACTTTGTCGTGTATTGTGATGCCTCAAAACAAGGTCTTGGTTGCGTTCTGATGCAACGAGATAAGGTTATCGCTTACGCATCACGACAACTCAAGATTCATGAGAAAAATATACCACGCACGAGCTTGAACTTGGTGCAGTTGTTTTTGAATTTAGATATGGCGACACTACCTTTATGGTACGAAGTGTACGGTCTTACTGACCATAGAGTCTCCAACATATCTTCAATCAAAAGGAACTCAACATGCGTCAACGTCGTTTGGTGGAATTGCTAAACGACTACGACTGCATATTCGCTACCACCCTGGTAAGGCGAATGTTATAGCCGATGCACGTAGTTGGAAAACTCATGTTAAGAGTTTACGTTGCTACCAAACCTTAGGAAAGCTTCAAGAGCTGATCCGTTAGGCATAATACACAACCGTTGATAAGGGTAACCTCGATAATGAGTTGAAGTGTGGTGCCAAAAATCAACTCATGACCAAATCAAATGGCATCCTTTACTATCTTGGTCGCATTTGGATTCCGAACTGTGACAACCTTCATGACTTCTTGATGAGTGAAGCTCATAAATCTCGGTATTCTATTCATCCCGGCGCTGATAAGATGTACCATGACCTTCGTACGTCTTATTGGTGGCTTGGTATGAAGAAAGATATCGCCTGCTATGAAGAAAGATAATGCCTTACCTATCAAGGTAAAGGCCGAACATCAATGTCCCTCTGGCTTACTCGAACAACCAGAAATTCCTGTTTGGAAGTGGGAAAGTATTGCCATGGATTTCATTACCAAGCTCCCTCGTACATCGTCTGGTCACGATAGTATTTGGGTAATCATCAACTGTCTGACCAAATCTGCTCAATTCCTTCCCATACGTGAAGACTACTGAGTTGAGAAATTGGCTCGTATCCACACGGATGAAATCATCTGTCATCACGGTGTCCCCGTTGACATTATCTCAGACCGTGATGGTCGTTTACTTCCCGTCTTTGGCAAACGTTTCAAAAAGCTCTAGGTACTCACCTCAATCTCAGTACTGCTTTCCATCCTCAATCTGCTGATCAAACTAAGCGTACTATCCAAACTCTAGAGGACATGCTTCGTTCTTGCGTAATCGATTTTGATGGCAATTGGGATATGCACTTGCCTTTGGTCGAATTCTCGTACAATAACAGTTACCACGCGAGTATTCAAAAGGCGCCTTTAGAGCCATATGTTTGTTACATCTTCCTAAATTTCGGGATGAAATTTCCTAAACGAGGGGAGACTGTAATGCTTTGCTTTTTGGAAATTTCGGTCAGATGAGGTTTCTTCCCAGAGAAGGAGAAGAAAAACAGTGAAGGGATAAAGTGAAAAAGGTGAAAGTGAAATTAGACATCAACATTTGAAAATCACTTCTCCTTTTATATTACTGCCTCCACGAAAAACCTAACTCCCACGAAGAACTAAAAGAGCCACGAAGAACCAAGGATTTTGTAACACTTTGCTTTTTGTAACTTTCTATTTTTAGTATGTTTGTTTCGAAGTTCCATTTTTGGAAAGTCTAAACCTTGTAATCGTATCACACTTCTGAATCATTGTAGGTCCACTTGGAGAATCAAGTTAAACCTACTTCCTTGTTCATGCAACACACATACAAGTGCGAAATCCAAGTATGCATGCAAACCAAAGCAAAGTAGAAGACACACAGGATAACAAAAGATTCAATATTTTGATTAACTGATGAGAACTAGTATAAACATATACAAACAATGTTCATACAGACTCGTTGCATTCACTCTGTGCTCTCAAAGGCTCAGCTTAGTATCCACTGGTCACTCGCATGAACTCTCTTACACATGCACACACTTCTACTGAGAAGGTCATGTCTGCTTATATAGTGCCAACACCAAGCAACAGTACGAAGTATGTTGCTGGTCATACGAAACACCAAAAGACACGAAATACATTCTCCAAATAGACTCGTACGAATGAACTGGCTCGCACGAAACAATAACCTTGCTCGTACGAATCAAGCTGAAAGCTTGATTGGGTAAGTTTGATCGTACGAATGGTGTGACTCGTACGGGCAACATCTTGCTCATACGAAGCATTCCCACTCGTACCAATTATTTTCTTTGGAGATCGTTCCAGACATGACGTAGCTGAGACTCAACAGTATGCACACATGCAACTGTTGTACACAGACATTCTAATTGTCGTATTAGATCAAGATAGGAGGATATCTTCATCTGGCCGACACGACCAATCGATGCAGACACAGTACATGAAGACCGTACAATTACAGACGTAACTAAGAACAAGCTACAGACATAAAGGTGTATCAACAAACTCCCCTTGGCTGTTGCTTGGTCTTCGATCCTCATTTCTTGAACTGCCTGCTGTATCAACAAACTCCCCTGAAGATAATCAATCCACAGTTGAGTGAGGATCCAGGTCTTCATTGTTTTCCAGACTCATCAAACCTTCCTGTTTCTTCTTGAGTATCGCTTATGGTAACTGGATCGATCACGGTCTGCTGCACATTACAATCTACCACTGGTGGTGGAACAGAAACTTTTGTCTGCGAGGATGAGGCCGAAGCAGTAGTAATACCAGGGTCTTCAGAATCCTGATCACGTTTACGCTTGATCCCCTGTGCTTTGCATCTCTCATTCCACAGAATGTTCACTCGCTTTCTACTCATCTCAAAGACATCTTTAATACCATTGAAGCCTTCCATCAGTTTAGCATTACGAGAATGATACCATTCCTTCAAGTTGTTATGCTTAGTAGACAATGTTTCTGCAGATCGTTAAACAGCCGCACTACGTTCTTTCAGTCGGTTCTACTCAATACCCCGAGAGTTATCTACTGCTCTCATATGTTTTAGCTGAGTTACCCTTTCTGCATCTGCAGCCTTCAGTTGCTCATTTTCTTTCCTTAACCGTGCAATTACAGAATCCTGTTTTCAAACAGTCTATCTCAAAGAATTTATCTACAATTGTTGCTTGGCAACTGTGTTTCGGTTTGAAGACGTAAATTCTGAATGCTTGTTTATCTGCATTGCCGCAGCTTGCAACTAACAGAAATTCCACCTTCTCATCTTGATCCATTTCATAGAACAAATGACTTCATTGTTTAGACTTTTGATGACGAGCTGTGGGTTGGGACTATTGAACTGAAGAAGGAGTAGGCTGCGATTGAACTGGAGTATCTTCAGCTGAAATTCTTTCAGCTGCTGTGGCACTTGATGGTTGTGGTTCAGGAGCTGTAGCAGGTTCAGTTTCCTCCATTGTAAAGGTAGACTGAGTTTCTGCAACTGGTTCATGTACAGTGAGGTTGTAGGTTGTATGATTTCAGGTTGAGCTGAGGAAGTATTTGTAGACGAAATCCTCTGTTTCTTTTTTACTCTTGTCACCAACTGAAGTACGTACATCATTAGCACCACAATTATCATCAATATCACCATCATCACCATTTCCCTTTTTATGACCAAATCTATCTTTGATCATTTTCTCCAAGATAGGTTTTTCATTATCAGAATCACTGTCATCATTGCGCCACTTGTCGTTTTCTGGTGCAACATAATCGTCGTTTGCCAGAAAACAGATCAATCTTTGAGGAGGTGTGCTTGTAATGTTTTGCTGCAACACCTTTAAAGATTTTCAGTGAATGTTCCATCATAACTCCTACTTTTAGAACATTATTGTCATTCTTCCGAAGATTCGGATGTTGCGTATTTAAGATCATCTGAAGAAAACGGGGATACATCCAAAACTTGTTTCCACCATAACCAGTTCTACTCAGGTTCTCCTTCATGTTTGCGAAAATATACTTTGAAACACCAAACAGTTTGTTCAATGTCAAAGCTATCATCATTCCAACCAAGTCGTTATTTGCCATGTCATAACCACTTCGTCTATTGCTCAAACACTGAATTAGAACATGTAGAAAGAACTTGTATCAGAGTAGTAACCATGCTTTGTTGATTTGTCCTACCAGAAAATCTCCGACACACTTCATACGCATCAAACATCCACGTTGACACTTCAACGCCACTGAGAATGGAGCCACGAAGAACCAATGATTTCGGCATTCACGTCTACATCCAAGTTGTTTACTTTTCCGCGGATATGTTCCTACCCATTTTCTTCAATAAATGTAGCTGAATCCCAAAATACCTTGATCAACGTCTTGTATACTGAAGTCTTGTGCGTGATAGCATAATGTATCTTGAGTCGCGCAAAAACTTCATTATACCATTGTACTCAGCAAATTTGCCTTCCGGATCCAAGTAGGCCACCATGTTATGTCTCGGTTCAGACATAATTTCCACTTCTGACTTGTCAGTTCTCTTTGTTGCTGGTTTTCTTTTATGTTCTTTTTGTTCCATTCTGTACACATAGGTCAAATAGGATATGAACAGAAAATCACCAGGGAATATACACAAAAAGTTTTATTTCAAACTTTACGTATGTATGTATGTATTCCCGAACAAAGAAATAAATAACAACTTATTCGTAGGAAGAACAACTCATTTTTACGAAGTTCTGATTTAGAAACAAGAAACTGGGTCATGCATACGGATAGATGACTCGTACGAACGATCAATTTTGTGCATATGATGTTTAATTCTTACAAAATTAGTTTGTATAAACATTTTCATAGAAAGTTACTTGTTTTTCGGTTAAAAGTGATTCGTTTAAAGTTTGTTGTTAATGTCAGTCATGGTCACAAGGTTAGATAATGTTTAAGTTGTTCAATTTCAAAGTATGCCAAACATTTTAAGCATACCTTAAAGAAATAAAAAACAACTTGAAGGGAGGTGTAAGGATGATGTGAGCAGGTGAAAGTGAGGTTCTACCAAAGAACTTCATTTCCTTTTATACCACATCATACTCGCACGAAATACCCTTGGATCGTGCGAAGCACTGCCATTCGTACGAACCATCATTGGTCCATTCGTACGAGATACACACACTCGTACGAAATATCTCTGATTCGTACGAACCCAAGTTTTTCAAAAACTGGATTTCAGTTCTTCGAGGACCTTAGGTTTTTCGTTGACCTGTTTAACAACTTTGCACATATCCACACTAATCACAAAGTTAAGTTAGGAAAGTGCTTATTTAAAACAGATTTTGTTCTTTTGAGATGAGTTTACCGTTGTAAGAAAGTACTTTTTATGAAGTTGCGATATCTAAGCAAATGGTTTTTAGGACGGATCTTGGTAGAAAACCTTTGAGCTTCAATTTTGGCTAATTCAAAAAGGAACTTAATTTAACAACAAAGTAAACTAAAACTAAAACAACTACTAAACTATAAACTATATATTTACCAGATAATCTTTTTCAGAGTTTCAAGGTAAGAGAATCATACAAGCTTTTAATCTTGTCAAAAACAGGTTTTTTAAAACATCAAATTAAAGAAATAAGTATTCTGCTATGATTAATGGTATTGTTGTCCTCATAAGCTCAAATTATCAGATGTAATCATGATTAGGAGATATGATTAATGTATGATATATACTTACTAGCCGGTGTTCAACCACTTCATGACACATTCCTGTATCAAGATATGCACGAGAGAAAATCTTACCGGTGAGTATACTGCTATCGTCTGTTTTGACGTACATGATGTGAGATACTCACTTATTTTTATTGAAAACAAGCCCTATGTGATTAAATCACTTATTGATGTGGAACTTGATTTTCATATGCATGCAGGGCACAGGAGTAAGTCCGTGAACATGTTAGTACCATCATATCGACAAAGAGATGAACTTAGCTCCTGCATAAAGCTGTGATATTTTATCACTTATTTTTGGGTGAATGTTATATTTTTATCACTTATTTGATGGTCGTATGCAGTATTTACACGTATGTATGGTATCATGGAAGTTCTAGACTTGCGCCACCATTAATTTTCGGTAAAAGATTCAACCATGATACCCAGATGATAGGTCAGCATAAAGACCGCATATCTCAGAACCTCGACACACTGTCAAATGAAATTTCGGTACCAAGACCATATACCAATGAATGGTTCCCACCTGGCTTGTAGTCTGTTAGATTTATATGAGCCTGCACATTTTAGTCTGATTGTGAGCCTACCGATACATCATTAGTAAGGCTACTTATCAATTTTCGTTCTTTGTTCTTGACTGTTTATGACAAATCACCGGTGTATTTCATCATCTTCAACTTATCTATCCAAGAAGCTCCTTTTTGATTTTTGGTTTTTCTATTGTTTTTGTATTTTTCTGAAATTTTCTCCCCTTAAATATAGAAGGTAAATAAATAAAAGACATATTTTTGTATTTTTGGATTTTTCTAATGTTTTTGTATTTTCTTGAAAACTTGTCCCCTAAAATATAAAACTAAGAAAAATGGAAAATCTTTTTGTAGTTTTAGATTTTATAAAATTTTTTACAATAACTGTTTAGCCGAAAAAGATTTACTCGGGTTTAACCTTGATGCCATTGACCAAAAGAAGATAATCAAAATGTGACTTATCAAAAGCTTTGGTAAACAGGTCGGCACGTTGGTGATCGGTGTGCATTTAACAACATTGATAATTTCTTTTCATAGCAATCGTGTATGAAATGATACTTGATTTAACTATGTTTGGTTTTTGAGTGTTGTACAGGATTACGAGTGATCTGTAAAGCAGCTTCGTTATCAACAAAAATAGGAGTAGTTAGAAATTCAAAACCGTAGTCGCGCATTTGCTGTTGAATCCATAGAACCTACGAGCAGCAACTAGAAGCCGAAATATACTCAGCTTCATAGGTTGATGTAGCTACACAAGTCTGCTTCTTACACTGCCACGTGACTAGGTGATTTCCTAAGAACTGACATCCTGCTGATGTTGACTTTGCATCAATCTTGCAGCCGCCATGATCAGAATCACTGAATGCTTTCAGATCAAAGTTATCATCCTTAAGGTACCAGAGACCAGTGTCCAAGCGACCCTTCAAATAACGAAAAATCCTTTTTACAGCCATCAAATGAGAAACCTTAGGACTGGACTGGTAGCGAGCCAAAAGACATGTTGGGTACATTATATCGGGTCTTGAAGCAGTAAGATACAAAAGAGATCCGATCATATCACGGTAGAGAGATGGTTCCACATGTTTACCCATTCCGTCAGGAGTAATCCCATGATTCTGAGCTAATGGAGTTCCCAAAGGCTTTTAGTCTTCCATTTGAAATCGCTTGAGAATATCCATGACGTACATGGTTTGATGAATGAAGATTCCTCCCTTTGATTGTTGAACCTTAAAACCTAAAAAGAAAGTCATTTCTCCCATGGCGCTCATCTCGAACTTCTCCTGCATAACCTGCTCGAACTCTTTGCACATTTGTTCTTTGGTAGACCCAAAAATAATATCATCAACATATACATGCACTAGCAGCAAATCCTCATTTCTTTCCTTGATGAAGAGAGTACAATCGATCAATCCTCGTCGAAAACCATTCTTCAGAAGATAGGTAGACAACGTTTCATACCAAGCCCTTGGAGCTTGATGGAGACCATATAACGCCTGTTGAAAGCCAAATCTTGTTAGGATGGATTGGATCTTCAAAACCTGGCGGTTGCTCAACATATACCTCTTCCTCAACCACACCATGAAGAAATGCACTCTTCACATCCATTTGATAAACGGTGAACTTCTTGTAGGACGCATAAGCCAAGAAAATTCTTATGGCCTCAAGTCGTGCAACCGGTGCATACTTCATTGTAATCAATGCCTTCTACCTGATTAAAGCCCTAGACAACCAATCACGCTTTGTTTCTCACATCAACACCTCGGTCATCCTTCTTGCATTGTATACCCATGGTGTACCAATCTTCTTGTAGTTATCAGGTCTGTCAACTAACTTCTACACACCCAACTTCTAAACTGCTGAAGTTCTTCCTACATAGCATCAACCCATGAGTCTTCTTTCGTTGCCTCCTTCCAAGGTTTTGGTTCAACTTGGCAAACATAGCAGGCAAAAGACCAATCATTCTGTCCCCCAGATTCTCTTATTTCCGAATATAGGCCAGCATTCTGGTTGTTTCAAAGCTGATTACGCGTCTGCACACCACTTTGGACATCTCCAATAATATTTTGATGAGGATGGGTAGTATGGATTCGAGTTTCAGGAACATCGGGAACTCAAGAATTTATGCCCAAATTGTTGATATTCAGATCATCAGTCAAATCGAGTGCCGGATTTGGTGAGGATGTAGATGCATGACCTTCAGTTGTCCCTTGAGATTGCATATTTGACGTGACATCTGAAATCCAGCGACCGCACCAGAGGTTTCTTCATTTGCATCATGAAACTCATCATCTTCTGATGAAACGTTATAATCTGCAGCATCTTCAAATTCCTCATTTTGAACAAGATTGTTAACCGAAGTCGACACTTGAGGGTTAACAATAATTGGTCGAACTAATGGTTAGTCAACTGCTGTATCACTTTCCAGTAACTTTTGAGCCGCAACAGATGCATTATCAAAAGTTGGCAGATTAAAGGAGTCAAACAGTCCATCGTAGTCAAACATCCAAGGAGCACCCGGAGCTCTTACTGATTCTGTATATCTCTGAACTTGACTTCACCCCATTCTTCAATCTTCTTCGAAGACAAATTCCACACCCTGAAATTCGGAGTAGCATATCCAAGAAAGAAGCCTTCGGACCAAACTTTCCATGTGGATCAATCATAGTGCATGGAGGTCCAAAAGGTTCTAAGAAAGAAACAACCGGTTTCCTTTTATGTAGCAACTCAAAGCATGTTTTCCCGTGTCTCTTCACCATAAGAACTCTATTCATCATGTAACATGCAGTAGAAACACTTCTCCCCAAAATTGAACGGGAAGTTCTGATTCTACTAACATGGTTCTTGCTGTTTCAATCAGAGTTCTATTCTTCCTCTCAGCGACACCATTCTGTTGTGGAGTGTAGCAAGAACTGTACTCATGCAAAATGCCCTTTAAAGAACAGTATCATCCATAACTTGATTCTTAAATTCGGTGCCATTGTTGCTTCTGATTCTCCTTACCTTCAGGTTGTATAAATTTTCTAACAGCGTCAGGAGATTCTTGAGGATTTCAGGAACTTCACTCTTGTGTGCCAGCATATTCACCCATGAAAATCTGGAGTAGTCATCAATAACAGCCAAACAATAAGAATCACCAAAGGTAGTCTTGTGTTTCATAGGTCCAAAGAGGTCCATATGAAGACGTTCCAGAGGCATATTCACAGTGTTGATCTTCTTCACGGGATGGGATTTTCTAACTTGCTTGCTCTTTTGGCACGATACACAGATGTCTTAAAGATGAAAATACTTGATTGGTACACCATTCGCAAGATTATTCTTCACCAAATAGTTCATTTTCCTCAGGTGAATGTGTCCCATTCATCTGTGCCAAGAGATTGATTCCTTTTCGGTGGCTTTTGAGACAAAACATGTGACTTGCGCAGATGTTGTAATAGCTTGGCTCATATCAAGAATATACAAGTCGTTAATTCTTGGACCGATAAGAGAATCCATTCTTTGGGGATCTTGAATCTGGGTTTGAGCACATAACATCCGGTATCATCAAAATGTATCGTGAACTTCTTGTCACAGATTTGAGAAACGCTAAGAAGATTGTGATCAATTTGTCGCACATAATTGAACTTATCAAAACTCACAACACCATTGGAGACCATTCTCTCTCCAGTGATGTATCCACCTTTATCACCAGCAAAGGCAACATAACCACCCCGAATGCTTTTCACATCATACAGGAGCCGTAAGTCACCTGTCATGTGCCTCGATGCTCCAATGTTAATAATCCAATGACTATTCACAGTTCCTCCTGGAACACCCTCACATTTCAAAAACCAGATCAGTTTGAGATGGGGACCCAAGCCTTAGTGGTCTTGGGTCGCCCTTTTTCATCAAGAAATGTGATCTCTATTTCTTGATGATTTGGAAATTGTGTTCCTTCTCTTGAACCACTACCGGTCTTTGGTTTCCAAGATTTTTGAAATTTACCAGAATTACTATTATTTACAGTTTTAACAATTTCTGGTTTTATTAAATCTGAAGATCTTGGATTCCTTTCTGAAAAATCCGGTTTTAAAGCCTTTTCAATTACTTTTACTTGTTTACGTCTCTGTTTTTCTTTTTGTCCTTTAACAATTCTTTTGTCTTGTTTTGGAGAAACAGATCGACGTTGGCAAGTTGGTTCAGGAAGGATTCTTTCAACAAATCTTGTTTTGGCTGGATTTGTAGAATTTTTTATAATGTGGCCAAATTCTCCACATTTGAAACATGTTCTCCTTTCAACAAAACTAGGAGATCGTGTTTCACGGCTTGATGTTGAACTTGTGGGTCTTAAGGTACTGGGTTCATTTTCATTACACCCATTTGTGTGTTGAGTGTAATTATTTTGACTGTTTCTTTTCAAAATCTTGACTTTGTTACAAAATCTATATTAGACTTGCCTTCAAAGGTCTCGACTTTATCAGTACCCGTAGAACTCACAAATTTAAGATTTTTAAGCTTCTTCTTGTAGCGAGAGCCTTTTGCTTCATCCTTTGGTTGTGGTACTTTAGGCTTTTCAACTCGCTTTTCTTGGTGTTTTTCATTTGATAATGGTTGTGACTTGGTTAGATTTTTCTTCTCCAAAAATTTTGTTGTTGTCTTTTCAAAAACTTGATCAATGGAGGTTGGATTTACCTTTTTGATTGGAAAATCCTTGTTCGAATAGATTTTCTTATCTCTAACCAGAGTATACAACACATTATCTATTTCATATGTAGACACTTTTGTCTTGACATGTTTCTTAGGATCATTCTCTTGATTTTCAACAGGTTTAGTATTGGGAGCAGTAGAGAGTTCTACTCCTTTACTTTTATTAAGGGATTGATCCTGATCACTTCTGATTGATTCATCATCTGATTTATCATCTTCCTCTATTTCAGATGGATTTTGATCAACATCAGTTTTCTTGTTTTCTTGGTTCTTGTGAGGAATTGTCTAGTTTGAACCCTAATCCTGCTATAAATTCTCCAGGATTAAGAGGTACGGAGGGTTCAAAGCGAGGCATTTCCTCTTCACCAGGCAATTTGGTATAGTTGTGTTTCATCAGGGGTGGACACGACTTATACCCAATGCATTTAACATCTCCTTTTAGTTTTTGAACATCAATAATATGATCAAGCACAATCGGGAGTTAGAATAACTGTCCAATTTAAGTTTGATTGCATCATGTTCGCATTTGGCGATGGCTAACTCTTTCTTTGTTTCTTCGAGGAGATTAATGTAGTATTAATTCCTATTTGTTTGTTCAAAATTGTCTTAGTGAATTCAGAAACATTTTTCTTAAGGGTTTCTATTAAACATTTGAACTCTTTTTCGTTTCGAGTTAAAGCCAAGTTCGCCTCCTTGCATTTTGATAGTTTAACAACTAACTTTTGATTATGACTGTTGATTGTTTCATTTTTTGTTTTTAATTCAGCACAGTCATTGCAAACTTTAGGAGAGTCGAAATTTACCTGACTTGTAGAACCTGCAACATTTGCCATGAAGGCAGTGTGATCAGGGAAGGCTGCACCATTTGTAAAGAGTTTCTCTGTTTCCTTCATTGCAGCTTCTGCTTTCCTCATCAGACCCACCTTTTCACTCTTCATCTTCTAAGCTTCACTCAGCAACTTTCTGACGTTAGCGTCACTTCGTTCTCTGAACTCTGAATCAGATCCATAACCACCCGAACTTGAGCATTCTTCATCTGAACTACCAGTATACCCTGAAGTATCATCATCATCTGAGCTATCAATGCTGTGAACGTTCTTGATTCGGTTGATGATCTTGGCGTAACATGCAGTTCCTCCGTTACTCTCATTTCCCAATTAAACGACCAATCACATCCTTCATCGGCTTGAACAACTAAAGCTTTGCTATTTGAAGGTCCAGATTGATTGGTGTAGTTTGGGTTACCAACAGCCACTATTCTTCTATCATTGCTAATTTGGGCTGTATTGGATGGTTGTGGTTGGTTTCTGAAGGGGTTGTGATTTCCTTGTTTGCTGGGTCTTGTGCACTCACGCTTGAAGTGACCTCTTTCACCGCAGTTGAAGCAAGTAACAATACTTTATCAAAACCATATTTTGTATCCTTCTTGCTCTCCAAACTGGTTCTTCCTATTCTGCTCATGTAATCCTTTGCTCTTCTCACCGCACTAGCAAACGCCCACTTGATATCCATTAGCTCCATCTCATCTTTGTCTATCTGTTGGTAGTCTTCATTTTTCAAATGATGTTTCCAATTTAACCAGCTACCAATCCGCAATAGGCACTGACCATGGTGTTTAGAAGTTCCATATGCACTTGAGCAACTTTCACGCTGACCTTGGAAAGATGTGATTTGTCAAGTTTGATAGTGTTGGGGTTTGCAGATTGAAAGTTGTTTCCACAAAAAGCTTGTTGAGAAGCTTGCTGTGGAACTTGAGGTGCTAGATCTCTTGGTTGTGGTAGAAAGGCTTTCGGATCAAAAGCTTGTCCATAGGCTTGAGTACTTGAGCCTACAGACTGATTTGCTTGAACAGGTTGTGGTAAAAAGGGATTCACGTTTGACACAAACGCGGTTTGAAGCTTTGGTTGCTGGCTTGCACTGATACCTGTATTAATACCTCCGAAGTACATCTCAGGGTTTTGTGGAACAGTGACTCTTTATGCCTTTCAAAGGTCTTCTTCATTCTTGTTCTCCAGTTTCTGCACAAATTCATAAATACTTATTGAGTCCAAAATACATGTATGTTTTAATAAGTCAATAAATTGACCCTATTTTGGTGGTAACGCGTTAGCAAATCGCATCACAATTTCTTGCAAAGCTGCTAACACTTTGTAAGGGTACATTTCGCTGAGCAGATGATAAAATCGTGTGGTCATATCATTCAATGCTTCATTTTCCATAAACATGAAACCTTCAAACTCATTCTTGAGCAAATTATGCCGATATTTCTGGTTGTAGCATTCCCCTCTCCTCTCCCTTCCAAAGTATCCCACAAGTTTTTTTGTGGTTGTACAATACAGAAACTGATGATAAATATCTTTGTGAAGAGCTTGTGTTAGGATAGCAAATGCCTTTTTCTCTAGATCATATGCCTTTTTTGTCACTCTCATCTAGATTAGCTAATGAGGTTGGATTCGATCCGTCTTCTTCCAGTGATTCTTTATAGGGTGTAGTAAAAAAAGTCCACAATTCTGTGTTCTGACCGAGAACATATGTGTGAAAACGACTCTTCTACGAAGGATAATCTTTCATATGGTTTAGCTTCGGCAGACGGTTATTACTCCCAGTTTCACTCTCGCTCATTAGAAGAGTTTGGATGCTCTGGTTCTGGTTTGCGACACACGCCCATTGATTTGCCGTAATCATGGTCATATGTTGAGGCATCAATGACTTAACCCATGAGGTTGCGGAGCTTTGCGAAGACTCCTGATTTGTGTTTGAACCACTACTCCAATCCCACGGATTAGAACTCATTATATTTTCTTGATTATGAAAAATTGAAAGGTTTAAGGTTTGAATTTTTGAAAATAACAGTTCCCTTTTAAAAATTCACAATTTTGAAGAAAACACAAAATTTAAAAACACAAAGATTGAAAGCTGAAACACGATAAACACTTACTGAAGAAGGTTATTCGTACGAACCGATGTTTCGTACGGATAAATGTTCTTCGTACTAACATGATAATTCGTACGGAGGATCTTCTTCGTGCGAACTAGGTTGTTCATGCAGATGACTAGTCTTTCGCACGAGCAGCTTGGTTCTTCGTGTGGATGGGTTATTCGCACAGGCTGTTTTTGCAGTGTTCCCAGAGGAATCTTTTGTAGGGCTGGTTTGGTGAAAACTTTCATTTCCTTGTACAGACTGATTTTAGAAAGTGGTCTGTTGTCTATCCAATTTTAGTTAAAAAGACAAACATTCCATCAACTTTTACAGTTATAACAGTCAAAGTCCAAATGTCAGAAAGTTGGTCAACCCTATAACACAATTCCGATTAGTTTTCCGGTAAGTTTCTTCTGCAAATGTGTTCAACTTGAACAAAAGAAAATTTTAAGAAAAACCAGATTTTAACATGTCTCCATGTGTTCTAACTAGGTTTTTATGAAAATTTTCTGAATATAACAAATTTTAACTAAGTTTTAAGTTAGTTATTTTTTCAAAACTTAAGTTTTCTGCTGGAAGTTCAAGAACACTTCAAGAAACCTTCAAACTACATTAGAGACAACACTAAGCTTGGTTTTGACCAAGGAAGAGAGCCAAAGCTCTGATACCACTTGTAGGTCCACCTGGAGGATCAAGTTAAACCTGCTTCCTTGTTCATGCAACACACATACAAGTGCGGAATCCAAGTATGCATGCAAACCAAAGCAAAGTAGAAGACACACAGGATAACCAAAGATTCAATATCTTGATTAACTGATGAGAACTAGTACAAACATATACAAACAATGTTCATACAGACTCGATGCATTCACTCTGTGCTCTCATAGTCTCAACTTAGTATCCACTGGTCACTCGCATGAACTCTCTCACACATGCACACATTTCTACTGAGAAGGTCATGTCTGCTTATATAGTGCCAACACCAAGCAACAGTACGAAGTATGTTGCTGGTCACACGAAACACCAAAAGACATGAAAGACATTCTCCAAATAGACTCGTACGAATGAACTGGCTCGCACGAAACAATAACCTTGCTCGTACAAATCAAGCTGAAAGCTTGATCGTACGAATGGTGTGACTTGTACGAGCAACATCTTGCTCGTACGAAGCATTCCCACTTGAATCAATTGTTTTCTTTGGAGATCGTTCCATAGACATGACGTACCTGAGAGTCAATAGTATGCACACATGCAACTGTTGTACACATACATTCTAATCGTCGTACTAGATCAAGATAGGAGGATATCTTCATCTGGCTGACACGGCAATCTATACAGACACAGTACATAAAGACCGTACAATTACAGGCGTAACTAAGAACAAGCTACAAACACAAAAGTGTATCAACAATCATTGTAAATCCAAGGCTTTGATTGTAATCAAGTTGATCAATCTACGAAATCCACAATCTTTATGCATGCTTATACTTATGAACGTACGCTTATTTGTTACTTGATTTATCAATTCAATTTAGCTTGTGAATTCTTGTTGTGCATTCTTAAATCATACACAATCCAAATCAAACAAGACGATTGGTGATTTAATCATGAAATACATAAGCTTTTGGCATCATAAGATGTTGTCATATTTATGTTAAACACTCAACCTAACTTGTCATGTTTATGTTAAACACAATCCAACTCATACTTGTAATATATAAAAAGTATAACTAATAAAGAACTGGATTATGTTTAATAAATTGACAAAACAAAAAAGAAAAGAAAATAAGCATGGTAGCTTGCGGCCGCAAGCTTCATGCTTGTGTTTGGGAGTTGTTTCCAAGTTAAATGCACACCTAATCACCTTAAATGCTAACTTGACCCAAACCCTAATTTGCCCACTATATAAACCCACAATTCTCCGACCTTTTCTCACTTTTACAAGCCTCCAACACCTCACAAAACCTCCTAGAACTTCCAGAATTCTCTGCAGTCCCATTTCAGTTTGGAGGTGAGTTCTAACTCATTTCCTTTGATGTTCAAGCCTTGTTTCTTCTTCTAAAACACTTGGATAACCTCTAGGAAGGTTTTCACATGTTTGCTTGGACAAACTAAGGTGAAACCTCACCCCCAAAAAGTGTCTTAAACTTTCTGCTCGTATTTATCTTTTCATAACTATAAAAACTTCAAGTTTTCTTCATGTTATCTTCCTCAACAATGTTTACTAAGCCTCTAGGGATGTTACCATAGGTTTTCCATGGAAAACCAAGGTGGAACAATACTATTTTTATGTACAAATATTCTGTTTTGGAAGATAAACTTGTAAACCTTTTCTTAAGCATGTTTTCACTTAACAACTTTATGCTACTTGTGCCTCTAATCAAACCCATGATTAGTGAGCTAGCTAGAGTTGTTTCATATAAATTAAGAGGTACAAAATACCTCTAAACTTGTTATTTTACTTAGGATTTTAACCCACAAGTGTTGGAACCATCCAAGCTTTCAAAGCTTGTGCTTTGGTAAAGGGGTGATTACATGGAGGCCTTGGCTATCCAACTTCTAATCCACCACCTCACTTGATGATTTCTCTCCACTAAGCTATGTTCAACCTTCAATTGAGTAACAAGGCTACGACACGTCCCAAAACATTACCATGTTCGGGATGCACGCACCTAGCTTGCTTACTTCGTCGATACATAGTTTAGTGAAGTATTTTTCTTTTCTTTCATTCATGACCATCCGAATTGTCCTTGTGACAATTTGTGTATTGGTGAATCTTACGAAAGAGGTTAAAGATGGTTATTCTCCTACCTCAATGCATGACTTCTATGACTTTCATGAAATCCATGAATTATATGATAACTATAACCGAACCTTTGACAATGACCATATGGTTACTTGTCCTAATATTAGGTTATTTTATCTAAGACTTAACCATCGTTACGATTCTATTGGGCATGACCCATAAAACCACAAACACCCTAAGGGGCTTATAGTGTCAAAAACGAACGTTAACGTCTAGATAAATACTTTCGACAATACATACTTTAAACTCCTAAACTAATGAACTCCATTATCATTCCAATACTCACACACCCACGTTTCCTTGTGTAGGATAACTTGGTGTTCGTCCCTTAATCAACCAAACACTCTCACGGATCTAAACTTTGTGTAGGTCCCTAGTCCTTATGGATCTTGACAGAATCGTCTATCTAATCTAGAGTGCGGAATCCCCTAGATCAGATTTCACAGAAAACCCGAACAAGAACAATTCCTTCAAAATGGTCTTCTATTGATTATCCAACACAACGGTTTACAATCAATTCAAGACTCTCTAGAAATCTCTCAGCCACTCTCTGTAGATTTCTTCCAACCAACTGTCTATTCTCTCTGTCTAGCCTAAAACCCTAAGGCACAACATGTATATATACTACATGTCTGCATACTAGGCTTTATACTGGGCTAGGCCATTCTCCAAGCCTATTACAACTCTAAACAAGCTAAACACAAATACTAAGCCCAATACAAAATATTCAAAGACTAAACTAGCAAACTATTAAGCTGTTGTCACCAATATGCACCAACAGACTCCCCCTTGACAATAGCTTCATAGTGTAACTTTGTCTTCAAACATCTTGTGATCTTTGGTCTTTGGATAGCTTTAGCTACACACAGATTCTGACATCAACATACTCCCCCTAAGCTGATGCATCCAATCACCAAAAGTTTCATTCATTGTAGATTAGCAAGCTAGCATTCTCTGATTAAGCTCTTATCTCAAACTTCCTCTATGTTACCCTTTGCAATGTAGTAAAAGGATACTACCATTCACCTACACACATTCTGCATTCCACTCTTAATATGTACTTTACTTGAATTCTCCACTTCATTTTGATAACTGTATCAATATGTTTAGAAACACTAGCAAGTAACTCGAAAAACCATTAGTTCTTTTCCACATTAAAGATAAACCAATATTTATCTAATCATGCAAAAATAAACAACTTATCAATTCAAACTAGGAGACTACAAAACAAATCTTTTTGTATTTTTATATTTTCTGAAAGCAAATAACTAACAAGAAAATAAACACTCTAATTTTGTGAGATTCACCGGTAAGAAGATCA
Organism: Scalesia atractyloides; assembly: GCA_947069175.1. Lineage (NCBI taxonomy): Eukaryota > Viridiplantae > Streptophyta > Magnoliopsida > Asterales > Asteraceae > Scalesia > Scalesia atractyloides. The sequence goes on from CAMTDV010000354.1 coordinate 18,365, forward strand.
TATCAGCAACATCAAACTGTTTTCACACTATATGATAATTCTATAAGCAATATTCATGAAAAAGCAGTTCAAGACGATTACCAGTATTGTTTATCCACTTAAACAAAATACATGAACATTTCAAGTACCATTACCTCGTGATTTGTTTAGATAAGTTATACTGATATACTCTTGTGTCCCACTTCAGGACATACCCCCGCGATCAAGGTATGCACAAAATTCATTGTAGTAGGTGAGTATACCGAAATTCATCCTTTTTTAATTTACAACGTTAGATAATTGGTGATCAGGTCAGTACTTCCGTACAGCAAAGAGACCAATATCCAACGAGGGTTAGGACAAATACCAAATTTTGGTACGAATAATGCAATTGCACTTTTGAATGACTCTCTAAGAGAGCTTATTCAATTTTTGGGATTTGGCATTTTAGCTCTTTTAAGATATCTCGGTTGTGCCTAGGTCAGCATATATCTGGATGCAGCAGAAGGACAACCTTGATACCTTGGATGAAATAACGATATAAAGACCTAAAACCTCAATTTTGGCAATCTATCAACGCAAGATTTAAGGTTATAAAACCATACGCCACTGATATGTTACCCACTCATACACAGTTTATTATATTTTGTATGACAGGTAAGTTAATTATTTCATGCATTTTGCCTACTGGTATATCATATGATGAAGCTGCTATCACACTTAAGCAATTTTCTTTTAATTTCAGTGTGACAGTCTAACTTGCTGATGTACTATCATTTCTTCTTTTTCACACAGCGAAAACTCATTTTAGATTTTTGAAAAACTTTAAACTATTCAACTTACTCCCCCTAAACTCACGCACTAACTTAACTATTTTTGGCATAGGAAAATTTCTCCCCCAAATTTTTGTTTTTATGGAGTAATGTTTTAAAAACAGAAATTTAAACACAAACAGACTTCCACTTCAACCTGGCAAAAGGTTTTTCACTGTTAATAAACATTTTCTATCACAGAAGTAAATAATTCGTTACCATGTGTAACCTACTATTCACCTTAGATAATTTACAGGAATAACCACTGTTGAACACATCAACAGTCCTTCTTGGTCATCCTGCACACACTCAACAACTTAGTTAGACTAGGGGACCAAAGCCTTAAAGGTCTTGGGTCGTCCAGATTCATCAACCACCGGAATATCCATCCAATATCCCTCATACCGTATTGGTGTCTTGGAAATCTTCCTAGCTGTTGAACACAATTTATAATTTCCACTACGTCTTTGATCACGAGAGTTCCAATAAACTCTCGGATTTTCCGACCTTTGAAAATTATTATCTCGAAATCTTCTTCTCCCATTATCATAATCTAATCTTTGAAAACTTTTTGGATTGTTTTGAACATTTGAGTTCCTAAAACCCCTATATTCGTTTCTTCTTTGAAAGTTTCGATTACCAGAAGTTTGGTATCGATTTCGATATCCAAAATTTTTACTTTGAAAATAATTTGATTGACCCTTATTGTGACATGATTTAGGAGAAGCGTTCCTTGAACCAACAAATATTCATGATGTTGAAGGTTTAGGTTGAAATCTCGGTTGATTTGTCTGAAAACTGGGTTTAACATTTTTATTTGAACCAACCTGATTTCCATCCTTAACCTCAACCTCAGCCTCTGCTTTCTTACCCTTTTTAAAATGACAACAACTAGCCACATGTCCTTTGTTGTGACATTTAAAAGAAGATCTCTTCTTAAAATTTTTCTTTCTTTTAGATCCCTTTTTAAATGTTTTGACCGTTTTGTCTTCAGTATCCTCATCCACTTTACAAGGTGTACTGTTAGACCTAACCGATTCTTTCAAAGAACTTAGACTATTAGGTATATCGATTGTTATCGATAACCACTACATCTGGTGTAGTAGGAACAAAATCTGTTAGCTCATTTTTATATGGTAAAAAGGAGTAATCCTGATCCTTAGAAGATGAGCTTTACTAAACCCCACTCATGTTTTATCATTACTCTGTTTCAAACATTTCTGAATTTGAGTCCTGACTACCGAGGATTCTCCAAATTTGTCTAAGTTTCTATGAAGTTCAACAATTTTGGCCTGTGCACCAGCCAATTCTGTGCACTTTTCGGAAAGCTCGTTAGTCTTATCCTTCACAGTTTCACGAGCCAAATCAATGATCTGTAAAAGTTCATTGACTTTGCTGGTCAAATTGATGATTTCTTATTCATTTGAATTGAGAATATTTAGAAAATTTGACTCCCTTTTACTCAAAAGAACATTTGACTCTTTTAGTTTTTCTAATTCAACTAATAGAATTTTGTTTTGCTCCGAGAATTTGTCACTTTTACCCTATAGTTCAGTGCAATTATGACAAGTATGACTTACGGATTGAAATTGTACCTGTACCTCTGCTGTAAGCTCATCTGTATCATCCATGCACACTGTAGCTTTTGCATCCTTGAGTTCCATTCTCTCATTCTCAGCTTCCTTCTTCTCTTCTATCTTAGCAGCTCCTTCATCAATCTTCACAGCTGTAGTCTCAGCCACACGTGTACTTTGTCTTGAAGTACTATGATAACGTTTTTCTAAAGCTTCCCACAGCTCTCTAGACGATCCATACCTATTACAAATGTTTTTCATATCAAATGGCCAGGACATCTTTATTGCTGCTAAATCCTTTTTCTCAGCATCATATATACGTTTCTCATTATCTTCTATCTTCTCATAGGAAAGTACCATTATTCTTCCATTTACTTGACGTGTGGGAGCAATGTACCCATCGATCATACAGCTCCACATCTTAGAGTCTTCACATTGAACAAATCCCTCAAACTTCTCTTTCCAGTCTACATATTGTTCAGCATTCATCAACTTCGGCCAGTTTTTAATACACTCACTGCTATTCTTCATCTGGACCATCTTTACCATGCAGAGTATCAGTTTAAAAGGATTTTTCCATACCTGTATCAAAACCCAAATCTAACCTCATTTTTGGTCCTTCTTCGTGTTTTACCGTAACCGTACCGTTAAAAAAAACGTTCAAAATTTGTCCGAAAAGTGTTATTACCAAATTGTACCGTTAGACTCATCTCGACGATATGAATCCAATGATATATATTGTCCGATAGTGATTTTAGGATTTTCCATGCCTCTTTTTTTGTCCTACACATCACACGAGTCTATCTGTCCAATCGGTTCGTCAAAATTGTCTACGGATCAAATTCTATGTCCGAACGTTTAACTCTTGTTATGTCAACTGGTTAACTTTCCACCTTTTTGAAGATAATCCGGAACAGTGTAAAATCCGAAATGGTAACTCTGATTAACAATCCGAAATGAAAATCCGGAACAATAATCCGAATTACCAATCCGAGATAGTGATCCGAGATGAAATCCGGAATGCACTATTTTGATCCGAAATGGGAATCCGGAATAGTGATCCGAGATGAAATCCGGAATGCACTGTTCTGATCCGAAATGGAAATCCAGAATGGAATCCGAAATGGCCTTTCTGAAATCCGGAATAGACTTCTGATCCGAATTCGAATCCGAAATGGCTTTTCTGATCCGAACTTCACTGTTTTCCAAATTCGAAATGCAGATTCTGGTCCGAAATTCAAGTCTTTAATCCGAAATACTTTGCTTTTTGATCCGGAATGCCTTTCTTCAATCCGAATTGCTTGCTGTTAATCCGAAACAACTGCTGTTAATCTGAAATACCTGCAGAAAATCCAAAATACCTGCAAAAACCCTAAAACAGCCGTCAAAACCCTAATTCAGCCGTCACAAACTTCAAGAACAGCCTCAAAAAACGCCCAAAAACCTAACTTTTTCTACGGTTATGATTCTGAACCGAGCAATAAACAAGAGCCGAATGCTCTGATACCAATTTTAGGTCCCCTAGTCCTTATGGATCCTGACAGAATCATCTATCTAATCTAGAGTGCGGAATCCCCTAGATCAGATGTCACATAAAACACGAACAAGAACAATTCCTTCAAAATGGTCTTCTATTGATTATCCAACACAACGATTTACAATCAATTCAAGACTCTCTAGAAATCTCTCAGCCACAACCAACTGTCTTTCTCTGTGTCTAACCTAAATCCCTAATGCACAACATGTATATATACTACATGTCTACATACTAGGCTTTATACTGGGCTAGGCCATTCTCTTAGCCCATTACAACTCTAAACAAGCTAAACACAAATACTAAGCCCAATACAAAATATCCAAAGACTAAACTAGCAAACTATTAAGCTGTTATCACCAATATGCACCAACACTTTGCAAAACCGTGAGTGCACTCGACACCCTTTTACGCTTTACACTTTTGGGTGCAATATGTTAATCTATCAAAAACACACTAAATCACATTTATATTTTATGCAATCACACAAACAATCCATCATACATGCAATAGTTATGTGATACCCGATTTGTATACTTGGAAAATTCTTATGTGATACTAATTGTCATTAACTTCGTACGAGCCTCCCCTTAACATGTATAGCACAATAGGAGTAATGCACCACCCGTATTCATATGGTCATGTTCCGTTTAATCTATTTTGCGGTGACACTTGAGGATTGACTTATAGTTCGCGTGCCATGTTTACATTATCTCGTATTCTAGCATAACATGTGGATTTGTTTAAACGGTTTATTTTTATTAAATATGCTATGATTTAAAGTTGTGTACTCGCCAATACTTTGTATTGAACTATACTTTTTAACATGTTGCAGGTTGAGGATGTTGATGTGACGAAACTTAGTAGGAATGTCATAGAAACGCACTTAGAATGCTAAGTTATTTATTATGTTTTGTTGAACTTGTCTTATTTGAATTTACGTTGTATCGGAATTATGTTGTACATGACATTTTGGTGAATAAAATGATATGCATTGTTTAATTACATATCGTCACATTTAGTGTTATGATGTCTTGAGCAATCTCGTTCGTCTCACTCCGAAGTTTCCGCCATCGGTTGGGGTGTGACAGATTTGGGCCAGAACTTGGTTAGCCCAAAACTTAGTCCATGAAGAACTGATGTTTCATCATGAAGAACATACATTCAACGAAGAAGTGCGTTCTTCATTGACCAGCTTGATTCTTCGTTGACCTTTGATCTTTCGTTGACCTGTCAAATTCTTCACACATATCCATTGTCACACCCCGACCCGCAGCGGAAAAGGTGATCGGGGCATGATTGGGTTATCATCAAAGCTCATGACATTTATTAAGCGTTTCATATTCATTAATACAAATTAAATGGAAATTTACAATGATTGCTACAACATAATCTAACTAACAATCTAACTTCTTTATTCTCTTCTAAGGCATATCCTATGTTATCCTTGCTTCAACCTGTTCACCTGTATCATGTGTAAAAAGGTTTTTGGATCAACATAATGTTGGCGAGTGAATCTATGGAAAACATTTTAACAATTTATTTAAATTGATTATGAAATATGTGCACAACCAAACATGAGTAAAATTAGATGTAACTTGATCAATAATCATAAGATGTTAAATGAAACACTCATGAACAATAATGGAACAATTAAAGGCACGCGATGCTCAACTCGTCTCTCACGAGGAACTGAGGGGCCTGATGAATGAATTGCATAAACATGATAATATGAATAACACAACTACAAACAATATAAACTCAATGATACACACATGAGCAATAATGAAATTGATATGAAGCACGCGATGTTCTACTCGTCTCCCACGAGGAACTGATGGGCTTAATGTATGAGTTTCATATGACTTGACAAATGGCAATAAGTAATTCACAACAATAAAAACAATCTAAGTTTAAGTCATGATGTGGTATGGCACAAGTTTAAATAAATAAATTAATTAATTTCATAACACATGACACACCCCAAAACGTGTAATTTAAAAGGGGGAATTGTAAGGTTCACTCACAGTGGGTGCGTTCGGTTGATGACGTTGAATGCACGCGATGTGGTTTTAACCACGAGTGAGATTTAACCTAGATAAATCGCATTATGGTTTGGTAAGTAAACGGATTTTATTAAACTATTTTAGTAGGATTGTTGGGTGTATTTTTGTGAGTTTGAGGCTATTTTCTAACCTTAAGAATGTTAATTTTAAGTATTTATAATTGATTTTTAATTAAAATAATTAAATAAAAATAATAAAAAATTATTTTATTTTTGCTACAGTGATTTTGACCATTGACTTTGACTGGCGTTGACCGGTTCGAGGCATATTGTTGTGCGCTGGGTGAGGCTCGAACCCGAGACCTCCCGTACGCGTGCACGCAGCTCTACCAACTGAGCTACGTGTCTAACCCGTTATATATCCGATTTTAATTTCATATATACATTAATTAGAGTTAACAGAAAATCATTTATTTTAAAAACAGTTTAAGCGGACCGGTCTTGCACTCCACAGGTCTCGAACTCGGGACCTGTGGTTTAATCTAACACACAGTCCACCGCTGGACTGTGTGTTTAACATGTTATATATTTCCACTTTTATTATACTTAAATACAAATTATCCGCTTTCATTTCTGACTCTATTTAAAAAGTTAATAATTGTCCGAGTCGATGTAAGAGACCGGACTCGAACTTGTGACCAGTGATATAAACAAACACACAGTCCACCGCTGGACTGTGTGTCTAACTTGGTTATTATTCCGGTTATCAATATACTTAACATATACTAGTGACGACTCCGGTTCGGTTAAACAAAAAATTGGTTTTTATTAAAGGCAGCGTGTGTGAGACGGGAATCGAACTCGAGACCTTTGCATGATTAACGTTTTATGTGCACACAGTCCACCGCTGGACTGTGTGTCTAACCCGATTAATTTCATGATTTTAATTATACTTATAATATAACGAGATACATCGTCTTCTTCATCAAGGTTGAACCAGAATTCGGAAATCGACGGGTTCAAAGTTTTTATCGGTTTGATAGTGTTTTACAGTCGATTAAGGTAAGATAAAAGTAAAAAGGAAAAGGAACTGGGCGGAGAAATATACCGACTGGATCCTCTGTTTTCCGGCAGAACTCCGGCGACAGAATTCACCTCCGGCGACGTGTTCCGTATAGCAGCTAGTCTCCGGAAAGCTTGGAAAATGTAAGGGTGACTTCGGTAAAGGTTTAGGGGGTTCAGTAAAGCTCAGGGATTAAAACTCGGTTTTCCGGCGAAAAACAGAAAAGTTCCGGCGAGGGAGTTTTCGCCGAGAAAGAGTGGGGTTTTGAGCGAAAAGGTCTTCAATGGTTTGAGGGTGAATTTATAGGGAAAAATCGAAATGTATTTGATCTGTTTCACGACTGGGTTCATTGATTAAGATTTTCCGGCGGTTATCATTTTTAGTCGCGGACTTCCAACATCGGTTATAACCGATATCTGGTTAATGGTTTACGTTATAACGTAAATCGTAGTTAAGACTCGCGAGTTTACCGGGATTCCGACGACTGAACTGATTTGGGCGCCGGTTTTGAATTCGTAACGACACTTTAACAATTAAATGATTCTATTATATCACAAACAAAGTCCGCGGCGCAGTGGTTTATGTGTTGAGAGATAAGTCACTGCTGATTCGGTACAGACCCGGGTTCGAAACCCGGCAGATGCATAATATTTTTATTTTGCGATTTTTGACAGTTTTTCAAAAACTAAATATATATTCCCGTATAATAATTGATTACGGATCGTTTAAAAATATTTTGGGCATTTAATTCGCAAGGAAAATTTTGACTGACTGTTCGGTTGATAAACGGAGCGGGTTTGGTAAATCCGTTTTTGACGGATGTTACATCCATAGTGATCACCAGTTTTTAGTATGTTTGCTCCGAAGTTCCATTTTTGTAACGCTTCGCTTTTTGTAACTTTATGTTTTTAGTATGTTGTTTCGAAGTTCCATTTTTGGAAAGTCTAAATCATGTATTCGTATCACACTTCCAAATCATTGTAAATCCAAGGCTTTGATTGTAATCAAATTTATCAATTATACAAAATCCACAATCTTTATGCATGCTTATACTTATGAACGTACGCTGATTCGTTACTTGATTTATCAATTCAATTTAGCTCGTGAATTCTTGTTGTGCTGTCGTAAATCTTACACAATCCAAATCAAACAAGAGGATTGGTGATTTAATCATGAAATACATAAGCTTTTGGCATCATAAAAACTTGTCATGTTTATGTTAAACACTTAACCTAACTAGTCTTTTTTAAGGTTATGTGATACCCTTATTCTTGGTATTAAGCTTCCAAACAACTCATACTTGTAATATATAAAAAGTATAACAAATAAAGAAATGGATTATGTTTAATAAATTAACAAAACAAAAAAAAAAAAGAAAAGAAAAGAAGCATTGCAGTTTGCGGCCGCAAGCTGCATGCTTGTGTTTGTGAGTTGTTTCCAAGTTAAATGCACACCTAATCACCTTAAATGCTAACCTAACCCAAACCCTAATCTTCCCCCTATATAAACCACCTTTCCCCAAACTTTTCTCACTTTTACAAGCCTCCAACACCTCATAAAACCTCCCAGAACTTCCAGAATTCTCTTCAGTCCCATTCTAGTTTGCAAGTGAGTTCTAACTCACTTCCTTTGATGTTCAAGGCATGTTTCTTCTTCTAAAACACTTGGATATCCTCTAGAAAGTTTTTCAAAAGTTTGCTTGGGCAAACTAAGGTGAAACCTCACCATTTTGAAGTCCAAAAGTGCCTTAAACTTTCTGCTCATATTTATCTTTTCATAACTATAAAAACTTCAAGTTTTCTTCATGTTATCTTCCTCAACATTGTTTGCTAAGCCTGTAGGGATGTTACCATAGGTTTTCCATGGAAAACCAAGTTGTAACAATACCATTTTTATGGCCAAACATTCTATTTTGGAAGATAAACTTGTAAACCTTTTCTTAAACATGTTTTCACTTAACAACTTTATGCTACTTGTGCCTCTAATCAAACCCATGATTAGTGAGCTAGCTAGAGTTGTTTCATACAAATTAAGAGGTATAAAATACCTCTAAACTTGTTGTTTTACTAAGGGTTTTAACCCACAAGTGTTGGAACCATCCAAGCTTTCAAAGCTTGTGTTTTGGTAAAGGTGTGATTACATGGAGGCCTTGGCTATCCAACTTCCAATCCACCACCTCACTTGATGATTTATATCCACTAAGCTATGTTCAACCTTCAATTAAGTAACAAGGCTATGACACGTCCCAAAACGTTGCCATGTTCCGGATGCACGCACCTAGCTTGCTTACTTGGTCGATACATAGTTTAGTGAAGTATTTTTCTTTTCTTTCATTCATGACCATCCGAATTGTCCTTGTGACAATTTGTGCTTTGGTGAATCTTACAAAAGAGGTTAAGGATGGTTATCCTCCTACCTCCATGCATGACTTCTGTGGCTTCCATCAAATCCATGAATTATATGATAAATTTGATAATATAATATGTAAGATATGTATGTAAATAATAACTATAACCGAACCTTTGGCAATGACTGTATGGTTACTTGTCCTAATATTAGGTTATTTTATCTAGACTTAACCATCATTACGATTCTATTGGGCATGACACATAAAACCACAAACAACCTACGGGGATTATTGTGTCCAAAACGAACGTTAAAATCTAGATAAATACTTTCGACAATACATACTTTTGCATACTTTAAACTCCTAGACTTATGAACTCCATTATAATTCTAATACTCACACACCCATGTTTCCTTGTGTAGGATAACTCGGTGTTCGTCCCTTAATCAACCAAACACTCTCAGGGATCTAAACTTTGCAAAACCGTGAGTACACTTGACACCCTTTTACGCTTTACATTTTTGGGTGCAATAGGTTAATCTATAAAACACACACTAAATCACACTTATATTTTTATGTAATCACACAAACAATCCATCATACATGCTATAGTTATGTGATACCCGATTTGTATACTTGGAACATTCTTTTTTGATACTAATTGTCATTAACTTCGTACGAGCCTCCCCTTAACATGTATAGCGCTATAGGAGTAACGCACCTCCCGTATTCATGTGGTCATGTTAAGTTTAATCTATTTTGCGGTGACACTTGATGCTTGTAGTTCTCGTGCCATGTTTACATTAATCTCGTATGCTAGCTTAACATGTGGATTTGTTTAAACGGTTTCTTTCTATTACATATGCTATGATTTAAACTTGTGTACTTGCCAATACTTTGTATTGAACTATACTTTTTAACATGTTACAAGTTAAGGATGTTGATGTGACGAAACTTAGTAGGAATGTCATAGAAACACACTTAGAATGCTAAGTTATTTATTATGTTTTGTTAAACTTGTCTTATTTGAATTTACATTGTATCTGAATTATGTTGTACTTGACATTTTGGTGAATGAAATGAAATGTCACAATTAGTGTTATGATGTCTTGAGCAATCTCGTTCATCTCACTCTGAAGTTTTCGCCATCGGTTGGGGTGTGACAGATTTGGGCCAGAACTTGGTTAGCCCAAAACTTAGTCCATGGAGAACTGATGTTTCGTCATGAAGAACGTACATTCAACGAAGAAGTGGGTTCTTCGTTGACCAGCTTGATTCTTCGTTGACCTTTGATCTTTCGTTGACCTGTAAAATTCTTCACACATATCCATAGTGATCACCAGTTAGAAAATTCTCAGATTGAACAGATTTTGCTTTTTGTTATGAGTTTACCTAGTTGCAAAAAGATATTTTATGAAATTACGATAGCAAAACAAATTGATTTTTTGGGCGTATCTTGGTAGAAAACATCCGAGCTTCAACTTTGGCTAACAAAAGCAATTTAAAACAAACACTAACAAAAATGAACAAAACTGTACATTAACTAGCGATCTTTTTCGAGTTTCAAGGTAAGAGAATCATACCAGCTTACGATCTTGCTAAACATGATTTTCGTTAATATTAAAAATTAAGATAAATATTCTACCACAATTTTCGGTATTGTTGTACACATAAGCTCAGCTTATCAGATGTAATCACGATTAGGAGATACCATTAATGTATGATTTATACTTACTAGCCGGTGTTCATCCATTTCACGACACATTCCCGTATCAAGACATGCACGAGAGAAAGTCGTACCGGTGAGTATACCGCTTATCATCTGTTTTGACATATAGATTGTGAGATACTCACTTATTTAATTGAAAAACAAGCCCTGTGTGATTAAATCACTTATTGATGAGGAACTTGATTTTCAGATGCATGCAGGGCACTAGAGTAAGTCCGTGAGCAAGTTAGTACCAACGTACCGACAAAGAGACGAACTTAACTCCCGCATAAAAGCTGTGATATATTATCACTTATTTATTGGGTGGATGTGATATTTTTATCACTTATTGATGGTTGTATGCCATATTTACACGTATGTATGGCATCATGGAAGTTCTAGACTTGTGTCCCGTTATTTTTTGATAAAAGATTCAACCATGATACCCTGATGATAAACAAGCATATAGACCACATATCTCAGAACCTTGGCATACTTCAAACGAAATTTCGCTAGCAAGAACATATGCTAATGAATGGTTCCCACCCGACTTTCAGTCCGTTATGTTTAAATCAACCTGCACATCTTAATCTAATTGCCAGTCTACCGAAACATCATTAGTGGAGCTACTTATTGTTTTTCGTTTTATGTTTTTGACCGTATTTGACAGACCACCGTGTATCATCATCTTCTCTTATCTTTCAAGAAACTCATTTTTGAATTTTTGGGTTTTATTGTTTTTGTATTTTTTGAATATCTCCCCCCTTAAATGCAGAAAGTAAATAAATAAAAGACATATCTTTGTATTTTTTAATTTTTCTCATGTTTTTGTATTTTCTTGAATTTTCTCCCCCTAAAATGCAAAAAGTAAAGAGAATGAAAAATCTTTTTGTATTTTTAGTTTAAAAAAATTACTAAAACCATTAGATGATGATGATTTACTCGGGTTTCACCTTGATGCCATTGACCAAAAGAAGATCGTCAAAACGTAATTTATCAAAAGCTTTTGTAAACAGGTCGGCGCGTTGGTGATCGGTGTGGATTTTAACAACATGGATAAGTTTCTTTTCATAACAATCTCGTATGAAATGATACTTAATCTCAATGTGTTTGGTCTTTGAGTGATGTATAGGATTACGAGTAATCTGTAAAGTAGCTTCATTATCAACATAAATAGGAGTAGTTAGAAATTCAAAACCGTAGTCGCGCATCTGTTGTTGGATCCATAAAACCTGGGAGCAGCAACTAGAAGCTGAAATATACTTAGCCTCACATGTTGAAGTAGCTACACAAGTCAGCTTTTTTGCACTGCCACGTGACTAGGCGATTTCCCAGGAACTGACATCCTGCTGATGTTGACTTTTCATCAATCTTGCAGCCACAATGATCAGAATCCACTGAATGCTGTCAAATCAAACCTATCATCCTTAGAGTACCAGAGACCAATGTCCGGTCGACCCTTCAAATAACGAAAGATTCTTTTTACATCCATCAAATGAGAAACCTTTGGACTTGACTGGTAGCGAGCTAGAAGACACATTGGATACATTATATTGGGGTCTTGAAGTGGTAAGATACATAAGAGATCCGATCATAGCATGATAAAGTGACGGTTGCACATGTTCACCCATTCCATCAGGAGTAATCCCATGATTTTGAGCTAATGGAGTTCCCGAAGGCTTCGAGTCGTCCATTTGAAATCGTTTGAGAATATCCCTGACATACTTGGTCTGATGAATGAAAATCCCTTCCTTGGATTAATGAACCTGCAAACTTAAAAGAAAGTCATTTCCCCCATGGCGCTCATCTCGAACTTCTCTTGCATCACTCGCTCGATTCTATGCACATTTCCTCATTTGTAGACCCGAAAATAATATAATCAACATATACTTGTACCAGCACAGATCCTCATTCTTTTCTTTGATGAAGAGACTACAGTCGATCAACCAACGTCGAAAGCCATTCTTGAGTAGACAGGAAGACAATGTTTCATACCAAGCCCGTGGAGCTTGATGAAGACTATATAACGCCTTATTGAGAAGCCAAACCTTGTCAGGATGATTGGATCTTCAAATCCAGGCGGTTGCTCAACATATACTTCTTCTTCGACCACACCATGAAGAAATGCACTTTTACATCAATTTGATAAACAATAAACTTCTTGTAGGACGCATAAGCCAAGAAAATTCTTTTTGCCTAAAGATGTGCTACTGGTACATAAACTTCATTATAATCAATACCTTATACCTGATTAAAGCCCTGGACAACCAATCTTGCTTTGTTTCTCACAACAACTCCTCGGTCATCCTTCTTGCACTTGTAAACCTTCTAGTACCAATTTTCTTGTAGTTATCGGGCCTGTCAACCAATTTGCACACGCCCAGTTTCTGAAGTTGCTGAAGTTCCTCTTGCATTGCTTCAACCCATGAGTCTTCCTTCATTGCCTCCTTCCAAGATTTCGGTTCAACTTGGCAAACATAGCAGGCAAAAGACCAATCATTCTGTTCCACGGATTCTCTGATTGTCATATACAACCCAACATTCTGGTTGTTCCTTAGTTGATTACGTGTCTGCACCCCACTTTGGACATCTCCTATAATATTCTGCTGAGGTTGGGTATCATGGATTCGAGTTTCAGGAACATCGGGAACTCGAGCATTTATACCCAAATTGTTGATATTCAGATCAACGAATAATTTGATGGCTGGAACCAACGGAGATGTAGATGCATGACCTTCAGCTGTCCCTTGATTTTGCACATTTGAAGTCACTTCAGAAGTACCAGGAACAGGAGCAGAAGTAGCTTCATTGCATCATGGAACTCATCATCTTCTGACGAAACGCTAAAATTAGCAGTATCTTCAAACTCCTCATTTTGAACAACATTATTAACTGAAGTAGACACTTATGGGTTAACAATAATTGGTCGCACTAAAGATGAATCAATTGCAGTATCACTTTCAAGTAACATTTGAGCCGCTGCAGACGCATCATCAAAAGTTGGTAGATTGAAGGAGTCAAACAGTCCATCATAGTCAAACATCCAAGGAGCACCCGGAGCTCTTACTGATTAAGTGTACCTTTGAACCTTAACCTTACCCCATTCCTCAATCTTTTTCGTTGACAAATTCCACACTCTGAAATTTGGAGTAGCATATCCAAGAAAGAAACCTTCGATAGCCTTTGGACCGAATTTACCATGTGGATCAATCATAGTGCATGGAGCTCCAAAAGGTTCTAAGTAAGACACATCTAGTTTCCTTTTATACAACAATTCAAAACACGTTTTTCCATGCCTTTTAACCGTAAGAACTCTGTTCATTGTATAACATGCAGTAACTACAGCCCCCCCCAAAACTGATAGAAGTTCTGACTCTACTAACATAGTTCTTGCAGTCTCGATAAGTGTTCTATTTTTCCTCTCAGCGACACCATTTTGTTGTGGAGTATAACGAGAACTGTATTCATGTAGAATGCCCTTAGTAAGAACAGAAGTCATCCATAATATGATTCTTGAATTTAGTGCCATGTCGCTTCTGATTCTCCTTATCTTCAAATTGAACAAGTTTTCAAGTAAAGTGAGGAGATTCTTGAGGATCACAGGAACTTCACTCTTGTGTGCCATAACATTTACCCATGAAAATCTTGATTAGTCATCAGTAATGACTAAACAATATGCATCGCCAAAGGTAGTTTTGTTTTTCATAGGTCCATATGAAGACGTTCAAGAGGCATATTGACGGTGTTGATTTTCTTCACAGGGTGAGACTTCTTTGCTTGCTTTCCCTTTTGGCACGATGCACAAACGTCTTGTAAATGAAAATTCTTGACTGGAACACCATTCACAAGATTATTTTTCACCAAATAGTTCATTTTCATCAAGTAATTGTGTCCCATTCGTCTATGCAGGAGATTGACTCCTTTTCAATGGCTTTTGAGACAAAACATGTAACTTGCGCAGACGTTGTAATAGCTTGGCTCATGTCAAGAATATATAAATCGTTTATCCTTGGAGCCGACAATAGAATCCATTCTTTGGGAACTTTGAAACCAGGTTTTAGCACATAACAACCGGCTTCATTAAAGTGAACCATGAACTTCTTGTCGTTGATTTGAGAAACACTCAGAAGATTGTGATCAATTTGACGAACATAATTGATCTTGTCAAAACTAACAACACCATTAGAAATCATTCCCTCTCCAGTGATTAACCTCCTTTTCCTCCAGCAAAAGCAACATAGCCTCCCCTAATGCTTTTCACATCATAAGGAGCCTTAAGTCACATGTTATGTGACAATCGACAAAATTTGGTAATTCTGTACAACCTGAACAACTAATACACTATTTATTTATCGTACAACCTAACTTAAATTATAGTTTTAAGTCATAATAGTCTAGGAATTTAAGCAAATCATAGCTTGGTATGATAACAAATTCGTGAGAATCACGAACATATAAAACAATATCCTTGACGGATGACAAAGACGTGAACACGTAATAAATATCAGTACAGGTTACGGTACAGTCTGATATGACAAAAATAAGACATATATCTGTACTGTTATACCATGAAAATTTATTTAAAATACCCAATTGTTCAAGTCTGCAGCAAAATACAACATTTTGCAGCAAAATACAGCATTCCACAGCACATAACAACCGGCTTCATTAAAGTGAACCGTGAACTTCTTGTCGTTGATTTGAGAAACATTCAGAAGATTGTGATCAATTTGACGAACATAATTGATCTTGTCAAAACTAACAACACCATTAGAAATCATTCCCTCTCAGTGATGTAACCTCCTTTTTCTCCAGCAAAAGCAACATAGCCTCCCCTAATGCTTTTCACATCATAAAGGAGCCTTAAGTCACATGTTATGTGACAATCGACCAAATTTGGTAATTCTGTACAACCTGAACAACTAATACACTATTTATTTATCGTACAACGTAACTTAAATTATAGTTTTAAGTCATAAAAGTCTATGAAATTAAGCAAATCATAGCTTGGTATGATAACAAATTCGTGAGAATCACGAACATATAAAAAAATATCCTTGACGGATGACAAAGACGTGAACAAGTAATAAATATCGGTAAAGGTTATGGTACAGTCTGATATGACAAAAATAAGACATATATCTGTACTGTTATACCATGAAAATTTATTTAAAATACCCAATTGTCCAAGTCTGCAGCAAAATACAACATTTTGCAGCAAAATACAGCATTCCACAGCACAAAATAGTAAATGTCTAAAAACTCAAAAAAAAAAAATTTAGCTAAAGAATAATAACGGGTGTTAGAAATAGTATAAAACTCATATATAAATCCTATTATTTAAAGCTATATAGCTTGTTCAGTAAAAATCTTACAACAAAGCCGGTACCGGAAATGAACTCAAAATGACAAATTTATTAGTCTAAAGAGCTAGATTAATTAACGGGACAATAAAAATTATGCTAGAACTATTGTGTAAATAAAATTTATAAGTAACACAATATGTCAGTATTTTATCCGGTACAAGACCCGAACCAACTTTATCAACCGAATAACGAAACAATAAGACTAGTGAGTTATTTTGGCATATTATAACATCAATTTAAAGTGTTGCGGCATTAGTATTTATAAAAACTTATATATAAAATTGTTAAAGTTCATAAAAATTACACATTATTTATGAAAAAAATAATTAAACCAATCCCCCCACACCTCACAGCTATAATGGTGTCATCCATCATGCCACTAATCACTTATATTATGTGTTGGCTAATTGTGGAGATGGTTTAGTGTAAGTTGTGTAAGAACTTGGTTACAACACAGCCATTTCCATTCTTCCATTTTCTTTCATTTCCTACACACCAAAAACTCAACAAACCTTCCATTTTCCTTTGTAAAATTGGCAAAGCACTACCATTATCATCTTCAAAATTTTAAAATCTAAACACAAGAATTTCAAGCTTGCATGAAGACCTAAAAATGATCTAAGGAGTTTACAAAGATTAGGAGGCTCACTTTGAAGATTGGAACTCTTGATCAACACATTTTCTTCATCTTTTAGATCATCCCTAGCCTTGTTCTAGTAGTAAGATCCTTACATCTCATCTTATACTTTATATCTCATAAAAATACACAAGATCATCATACAAGATATTTAAAAACCCACTTGAAAAACACTAATAAAACTATAATCACTAACATAGTTATGTTGTTTTCTTGATGATTATGGATGATCTTGAATTTTTCATAAACTAGTAAACTTGAATCTTGCAATTTTATGAATAAAAAGATGATCTAAAAACATGCATGTTTAGATTAGCATGATTCATTAACAAAAAAAGCCATTTCCATTCTTCCATTTTCTTTCATTTCCTACACACCAAAAACTCAACAAACACTTCCATTTTCCTTCGTGAAATTGGCCAAGCACTACCATTATCATCTTCAAATTTTAAAATCTAAACACAAGAATTTCAAGCTTGCATGAAGATCCAAAAATGATCTAGGGAGTTTTCAAAGATAAGGAGGCTCACTTTGAAGATTGGAACTCTTGATCAACACATTTTCTTCATCTTTTAGATCATCCCTAGCCTTGTACTAGTAGTAAGATCCTTAAATCTCATCTTATAATTTATATTTCATAAAAATACACAAGATCATCATACAATATATCTAAAAATCCACTTGAAAAACACTAATAAAACTATAATCACTAACATAATTATGTGGTTTTCTTGATGGTTATGGATGAATCTTGAATTTTTCATAAACTAGTAAACTTGAATCTTGCAATTTTATGAATAAAAAGATGATCTAAACGCATGCATGTTTAGATTAGCAAGATTCATTAAGAAAAATAGTCATGAACATAATTTTATATTTTAAAGATGATCATACAAGTATTAGATCATAAAATAAAAGTTATGATTTAGAAATTTTGTTTAAAAATGATAATAAAGTTTCCATTTTAAGAAAGATTAAAACTACAACAAGTTTTTGTTAATACATTTGTATAATGTATGTGATTTGATGATGATTTGATTTAGAAAAATGATTTAAAAAATGTTTATATAAACATGGGAAGCTTATATTTTAAAGGAAAGTATGGCAAATTTTTTATAAAAATTAATCTAATATGTGTACATATATTTTTGTATAAAAGCTATATATTATGATGTTGAATCAAATACAAAAATATATGAATGTTCAACTTTTGACAAAATAATATATATTGGACAATTCGGACAACATGGACAATCCAGACAAAATAAAGTATATGGTGTGAACGAAACAAACGACAAAGACTAAATTAATAAAATAGTCGACGCGAACATAACGGTCAAAACGAACAAATCAACCATTACACTTTATATTCACTAGAATTTAAAAGTCTAATTTATAACTAGTAGTTTTTGCAAATAATAAGTTATAACAATTACTAGTAAATATTTTAAAAACTTGGATTAATCCAACTATACTAATAATTTGGACTAAGCCCATTTTATAAAGATTATATTGGGCTTAACCTATTTTTATAAAATATATGGACTAGCCCATTTAAATAAATTAGTTTGGGTTAGGCTCACTTGTAAAAAAATCAAACTTTGGGCTAAACCCATTTTTATAAAACTTACATGGGCTAAGCCCACTTATATAAAAATTAATTTTGGGCCAAGTCCACTTTTGTAAAGAAATAAATTGGGCCATTCCATTTCTATAAAACTAACCTTGAGCTAAACCCACTTTTCTAAAAGTAAACTTGGACTAATCCAATTTCTATAAACTATTTTGGGCTAGGCCCAATCTTTCACTTTTAACTTGGGCTAGATCCACTTTTTCAAACCAATTGGGCTTACCCTACCTTAAATAAATTAGGTTGGGCTAGGTCCACAAACATGAAAGGAATTGGGCTAGGCCGCATACATGAATGAATTGGGCTAGGCCCACACATAGTAAGCAAATTGGGCTAAACCATACTTACAAAAACTATTGTACTAGGCCCATATGTAATGAACTTGTAGATTGAATTTTTACAATTAAATTATAGGCTAGGCCAATTTACATGTAATCAATCAAGAATATATATATATATATATATATATATATATATTATATATATATATATATATATTATTGTGGTGTGTGTGTGTGTGTGTGTGTGTGTGTATGTATGTATGTATGTATGTATGTATGTATGCATACCAACAAAGAAAAACCAACAAATACAAGTATGAAATTCAAGAAAAAATACTTGTATGAAAAGCGAATGAAAGCCTAAGTGTCTAATAGATTAGAACACTTGTAGGTCGAGAAACGAACAAAGTATCAAGAATCGAATACAGATTTGCTATGCAAATCTGTGAGTTCATGTTTCCCCTTTTATTTTAACGTTTTTATGGTTTTTAAACGTGCAAGGATGTATACATGTTACATTTAATATAGCTGGGAAATGAAAATATTTAGATCACATGTGAATAAGGCTCAAGCATTGGTACCATTAATGAATAACAAGTACTGAGGAACAAGGGGATAGATCTATTGGGTTTGGGTGAGCCCACTCTATTACGGCAATAATAACATATCGTATTAGAGTGCTTTTGTGTCTAAAACAAGTGTCTCAGACACAATAAATAATCAAGGGTTGGTTGCCACCTTATTCGGCATACAAACTAGTGTCCTTGCAACACATTAATGATCTTACAAGTTTCATTAAGCTATATTAAACGAAATTATTATTTCAAATGTTTTTGAAGATTCATTTGATACGAAAATTTATAACATGAATTCACCAGCTTTTGTTGACGTTGTTTTCAAAACTAACATGTATTACATGAAACTAGTGGATGGCACTCGGGGAAAAACTTGTTCGTACGTTATGAAGTCAAGAGGTTATATTTCATCCAGACTTTTTTCGTTATGTTTTTTAAAATTATGTTTGAATTTTAAGTAATGATGATAAACTATGTTATGTTTTAAAGACCAAAGTTAGTATGTAAATTGTGTGTTAAATAAAAAGTATGGATGAAAGTTTCGTAATGTAATACATTTATCGTTTACTTGGTTGAATGCAACGATTGCCGCTCTGGCCACACCTCGCGCACGCTTTTGCTACATCAAAAATCGGGGTCTGACTTGTCATGTGCCGGGATGCTCCACTGTCAACAATCCAATGACTATTCACAGTTCGTCCTGGAACATTATGCACATTACATTACCCGATTAGTTTGAGATGGGGACCCAAGCCTTAGTGGTCTTGGGTCGACCCTTATCATCAAGAAATGTGATTTCTATTTCTTTATGATTTGGAAATTGTGTGCCTCCCCCTAAAACAGTACCGGTTTTAGGATTCCAAGATTGTTGATGTTTACCAGATTGATTTTTTTTTACAAATTTTGACTTCTGGTTTTAACGAAATTGGTTTCTTCTGTGCAACATCCAGATTTAATGCATTTTCAATTACTTTGACTTGTTTACGTCTTTGTAATTCTTCTTGTTCCTTAACAATACATTCGTCTTCTTTAGGTGACAAAGATCAACGTTGGCAATTCTTTTCATGAGGGGCATTTTCAACAAACTTGAGCTTTGCTGAGTTTGTATAATTTTTTATTATGTGAACTCCCCACATTTAAAACATGATCTCCTTTCAACAAATTTAGGAGATGCTATTTGATAACTCGATGTTGAACTTGTTGGCCTAGAGGTACATGGTCCATCATCACACCCATTTATGTGTTTAATGTAATTATTTTGACTATCATGTTTTAAAATATTAACTTGATTTACAAAATCCATATTTGACATATTTTCAAAAGTCTCGATTTTATCAATACCATTTGAGGCTACAAAGTTAACATTCTTCCCCTTTTTCTTGTTGCGAGCTCCTTTAGCTTCAACCTTCGGTTGTGACACCTTAGGTTTTTCAGCTCGCTTTTCTTGTTGTCTACTTTTAGAATGGTTGTGGTTTGATTGGACTCCTCTTTCCTAAAAATTTTGTTGTTGAATTTTCAAAAACTTGATCAATTGACGTTAGCTTAACATTTTTGATCAGAAAATCCTTGTTCGAGTAAATTTTCTCATCACCAATCAACATATACAACACATTATCGATCTTAAACATAGAGACAAGTGTCTTTACAGATTTGATAGAATCAATCTCTTGTTTTGCGACAGATTGCACAACGGGAGTAGCAGGATCACATAAGATATGATTCTCAATTGGAATTTCTACCCCTTTTCTTTTCTCAAGAGATTGGTCCTGATCAGTCTCATCTGACTCATCATCCTACTTTATTATAGGTGGGCTTTGTTCAACAATAGATGACAAGTTCTCTGTCTTTTTAGATTCCTCTAAGGAATTGTCCAGTTTTAAACCCTAACCCTGCTGCAAACTCTTCTAGATTAAGAGGTACAGATGGTTTAAAACGTGACATTTCCTCCTCGTCAGAGAATTTTGTATAATTGTGTTTCAACGGTGGTGGACACGATTTATACCCAATGCATTTTGTATCCCCCTTAAGTTTTTAAACATCAATGATCTGATCAAGCACATATCGGGAGTTAGAAAAACTCTCCAATTTTAGCTTAGTTGCATCATGTTCGCATTTTGCAATGGCTAACTCCTTTTTCGTTTCTTCAAGGATATTAATGTAGTTATCAATACCAGTTTGCTTGTTCAAAACCATTTTTGTTAACTTAGATACACTTTTCTTAAGAGTATCAATTACATATATTAAATTCTTTTTCATTTTGAGTTAAAGCCATATTTGCCTCTTTGCACTTAGAGAGTTCAACTACCAAGCTTTGATTGTGTCTGTTAATTGTTTCAAGATTAGGTTTTAAATCAGTGCAATCATTGCATATCCTAGGAGAGTCGGATAGTACCTGACTTGTCGAAGCTGCAACATTAGGGATAAAAGCAGTTGATGAGAAAAAGATCCATCATTTGCAAAGAATTTTTCCATTTCCTTTTATGAAACTTCTGCTTTCTTTATCAAACCAGACTTTTAATTTTTCAGCTTCTCTGCTTTTTTTAGCAATTCATCGACCTCGGTATCAATCTTTTTCCTAACATCCGAATCTAATCCATAACCACCCACGCTTGAGCTTTCCTCATCAGAACTCCCATTATACCCGGAACTATCATCATCATCATCAGAAGAGTCAATACTATGAACATGTTTGATATAATTGATTATCTTAGCATTACAAGCAGTTCCTCCATGATTCTCATTTCCCAACTGAACTGACCAATCACATCCTTCATATGCTTGCACTACTAAAGCTCTGCTTGTGTTATTTGAAGGCCCAGACTGGTTGGAGTTGTTTGGGTTGTTAACAGCTACTATGTAACATTTGTCAAAAACGGGTTTTCAAAACCCGCTCCGTTTTGTAATCGAATATCAAGTTATAAAAGACACGTTGAATATTTATGATTATTTTGATATAAAATGATACATAATTAATAAAAAAAATAAACTATAAAAATTATATTTGATAAAAAGTTAAAACAAAATAAATTAAAAAAATATGTCGCTGCCGGGACTCGAACCCGGGTAAGCCAGAAACAACTCCAACGACTTAACACACACTCACATCACCACTCCGCCACTTTGTGTTTTCTGTTATCTCTAGGAAACAAATGAGATTTATACACAAACTCGGTTAAACCGGTTGCGCCAACTGAGAAACGGAAATCGGCAAACCAATCGTCAAATCGCTTATTTACTCGCACATTCAGTTTATAACCGATGCACCGAGATTTTTAATCAAGTCGGAATTGATTAAGCATCAAGTCTCATCATTATCGGTTTTTATAACCGAAAAGTAATCAAGTTCAGATTACTTCAACTCACGACCACTCTCGCGACTCAGAAATATCATACAAACATCCCATTTCACTTTCGTCACATTTTCAGACCGTCAGAACGTCTAAATCAACTCGCCGGAATTTTCTGCAAAAGTCGCCGGAAAACCGTATTCATCCTCAAACGGTAAATCTTTCAATATCATTATAGTTCAACAATTGTTAGACTATTTCTAACTTAAACCTCTCAATTGAAATCGAATTCAGGCGCTGTATTCAACTAATTCCAGTTCGCCGGAAATTTCCTGAAAGTCTTTATTTCCGTCTGTGGACGGTAAGGACCTTCAATCCAGCTGTCAACGTTTGCTTATCACTTCAATACCACGATTGACTAATCAAAACAGTTAATTGTCTTGTTCAGTTGAAGAGCATAAAAACAGAGCCGACGCAATTGCCGGAAATTCTGTGATATATCATTCCTACGGTATGTTACTTCCAACACCGTTTCTGTCATTTTATTTTAACCTTAAGAATGTTTGATAATCGTAAAAACAAGAATTGGATCAGTGATTCAGTCGACGGAAATATTGAATGAAGAAGACGATGTTAATTAAGTTATAAGTATATTTAAAACCAGTAAAATGAACGGGTTAGACACACAGTCCAAACGGTGGACTGTGTGCAAAACATATACGCATGTCCCGAGTTCGATCCCTGATACACGCACTTCTTATATAATAAAATGCATTTTTGTTTAAAAACTAAACCGGGTTAACTCAGTTAGTTATTAAGTATAATAAAAATTGAGATAATAACCAGGTTAGACACACAGTCCAGCGGTGGACTGTGTGCAACACTAAGTCACACGTCGCGAGTTCGAAACCCGTCACTGGCACCGGTTCGTTAAATTAAAATGTTTTTGAAATTAAAAGAATTTTAGTTAAACCGAATTAGCATATAAATATAATTAAAAACAAGATTATTTCGGTTTAGACACGTAGCTCAGTTGGTAGAGCTGCGTGCACGCGTACGGGAGGTCTCGGGTTCGAGCCTCACCCGGCGCAAACACTTCCACTGACCGAACCGGTCAACAAGTCAACAAGTCAACGGTCAACGGTCAACGCAAAATAAACAATTTTTTTTATATTTTTATTTATTTAATTTAATTTAAAAATCAATTAAAAATACTTAAAAATAACATTTTTAAAGATAGAAAATAGCCTTAAACTCACAAAAATATATCTAAAAATTTCATTAAAATCCTTAATAAAATCCACTCATTTAATATATTTTTCCGGTATTATTTAGGTTAGTATTTCTCGTTATTCCGCTCATCTAATTCGTGCGCATCTCACCATCTCCAATCCAACGCACCCAATGTGAGTGAATCTTTACAAATTCCCCGTTTTAATCACGTTTTGGGGTGTATCATGTGTCTTGATAAATATTATACTTAAACCATTGTGCATACATCATATCATGAACTTGTGTATTCAGTTTGTTTCTGTTGTGTAGTTATTTTTGGATGCAAGTTTATTATTTTCAGTACATGCAATTTCATAGGCCGCCGCTCCCCATTACATTATGAGCGTTGAGCAT
The DNA here is from genome assembly GCA_947069175.1 of Scalesia atractyloides. Taxonomy (NCBI): domain Eukaryota; kingdom Viridiplantae; phylum Streptophyta; class Magnoliopsida; order Asterales; family Asteraceae; genus Scalesia; species Scalesia atractyloides. Next base: position 42,789 of record CAMTDV010000354.1, read on the forward strand.
GTTCTCCATTTCATTATGAGGTTGAACCTGGCGTGCCCACATACGATCGGCTCTGTTTGATTGAGCCTTGATCGCACAAACATTTTCATTTTCAGTACATGCAATACGATCGGCTCCGTTTGATTGAGCCTTGATCGCACAGTTTCATTTATGTTATTTATCGTATGATGTTGGTATGTTCATGTATGCTGTCATCTGTTATTGTATGTTATAGTTGTGATTGCTATTTGCCACTGCTTGATTATTTACATTTGATCATGTATGATTATGCACAATTTTTCATTGATAAACTAACAAGTAATTCGTTAATAAATGTTTATCCAATAAGGTTCACTCGCCAACTTATGTTGACCCAAAAACCCCCATTTTTACACATGATACAGGTGAACCAGCAGCAGCTAGGAACACATAGGAATGGACTAGAAGAATAAAATGTTTTAGAGTTGGGATTGTTATGTTTGGTTTATTTCCTTTGTATTGTATGAACATGTTTGGATATTTGGAAATGTAACTTTGACTTAAATTAAATATGAAACATATTAGTAAATGTCATGAGCTTTGGTGATAACCCAATTATGCCCCGACTCTTATTTCGCTGCGGGTCGGGGTGTGACAGATTGGTATCAGAGCCATAACTATAGGGATATAGGATAGGTTATTAGACCCTTAGAGCCTATACTATAGTTGATTAGAAACTTATAAGATTTTTGTGTGTTACATGCCAAATTTCATGATATTTATATGTTTTATGTTAAATGTTACATTCAATATTATGCAAGCATGTTCATAAGTATGTATTATCATATAATGCCTATCATGAATCATATACTCATAACATATCACATCCATGAAAGCACACACCACATCATGATTGCTTTTACAATGATTTTTGTGTTTTCAAATCTCATCAAAGTGAGTTCTCATGACGGGCATGTAGTAACTGGACAAAGATTGCCTTCAGACAGAATATATGATTATGACACATATAATGATCTTGGAAATCCTGATAAAGGGCCTGAATATGAAAGGCCAACACTAGGAGGTGAAAATAACCCACATCCCAGACGTTGTCGCACAGGACGTCCCTCCACAATTGCTGGTTAGTTTGTTTTCTTTTCTGACCCTTCTATTAGTTCATTTGAAGTAATCATGTAACATGCTACTCATAAAAACCCACAGAAATTAATATAGTTCAGCAATATAATGCAGATATAACTAGTGAAACACCTGTGAATACCATGATTTCTTCAACATATGTGCCACGAGATGAAGCTATGGAGGGGACGAGGCGCAATGATATCCACATGGGAATTTGGAAGGGAGTGCTGCACAATACTCCACCCATGGTGACCACCTTATGCAATGAGATGATGTTTGTAGGGACTTCGCAAATCTTACTCGTCTGTATAGGTGTAGACCAGAGATGAATTTAAATATGCATGGATTATTAAAGTTTTTGGATATAAGTGGATCTATTGAAGAAATTTTCAAGTTTGAGACTCCAAAAAACTTGTCCTGTAAGTGTCACCCTAATAAGAAAACATCATTTACATTATAGGTGTAACAAGCTATGTACAAGATGATCATGACTTGGACGCCAAACACTTGCTGGGATGAACCCTGTTAGCATAGAAAAGTTGAAGGTAAAGATAACTAGGACAATCAAGTTTGCAAATATTGTAAGTTACTTTTTATTTAAATTAATTATAACTTTGCACCCTTTAAATTTGCTTCTATAGGTATATCCTCCTGTGAGCAAACTTGATCCATCAATATACGGCCCACCAGATTCAGATCTTAAAGAGGAACATATCATAGGCCACCTCAATTGAATGTCTGTACAACAGGTATAGCTGCCAATAGTTAATAATATATGAGCACAAAAAAATTAATACACCAAGTGTTTGGTTTTTAGTTTAGATTTCCAACAATTTTTTTATACTTTAGGCATTGTATGAAAACAAACTTTTCATATTAGATTACCATGACGTTTACCTACCATTTTTGGAGAAGATAAATACTGAAGAAGACTGAAAAGCATATGCAACCCGTACAATCTTCTTCTTGACAGCAATGGGAACACTAAAACCCATTGCAATTGAACTTAGCCTTCCTCCTAATGACACCAATATCCCTACAAAACAAGTTCTCACTCCTCCGGTTGATGCAACCATCAATTGGTTGTGGAGCCTAGGCAAAGCTCATGTACGCTCTAATGACAACGGTGTTCACCAACTTACAAATGTATGATTAGAAATGTATCATTGGTACGTCAAATGTATTTCTTGAGTTTGCACACTTACAAATGTATGATTAGAATACCAAAATGGCATACAAACAATTAACTTTGATTTGGTGTAACTGATATATAGGTTACGAGTTCATGCGTGTATGGAACCATTCATAATAGCCACTCACCGAAACTTGAGCATAATGCATCCGATTTTCAATCTTCTTAGTCACCACATGGAACATGCACTTGCAATAAATGCGATGGCCCGTGAGAATCTTATATCCGCAAACGGGATTATAGAATGTGGCTTTTCTCCTGGAAAATATAGCACTGAGATGATATGTGCTGCCTATCGTGACTGGTGGCGCTTCGACTTAGAAGGCCTTCCTGCAGATTTGATACGAAGGTACGAATACAAAGCCACTAAACCAAAACAGAAATATTCAAATAAAGTAGAATAATAAATGTCTTAACCTGTTGTTTAATGACCCAAATACTAACCATAGGTTGTATACGAGTTTGACACATCAATATTACACATATAAAATAAATATTAAATGTTGTTCTTGATGCCAAGATTATGAGTTCATCAATATATGCAAATAAGACTGAATAATGATGATAGCTTAAAAATTTTCTATAACATGTTCTAAGTATTTTACATGACTTTGGTTGTAGAGGAATGGCAGTACCTGATGACACAAAGCCCCATGGACTGAGACTCCTCATTGAAGACTACCCATATGCCAATGATGGGCTTCTTATTTGGCCTGCAATTCAAGAGCTGGTGCACACATATGTCACCCACTACTACCCAGATGAGAATGATGTTATATCTGACAAAGAACTACAATCATGGTATAGTGAAGCCATTAATGTGGGTCATGCTGATCTTCGTGAAGCTAATTGGTGGCCTAAACTAAACAATCCTGACAATCTTACGGAGGTATTGACCATTCTAATATGGACAGCTTCAGCTCAACATGCGGCACTTAACTTTGGGCAGTACCACTGTGGTGCATATGTTCCGAATAGGCCACCACTTATGCAAAAACTTATACCCCAACCACATGAGCATGAGTATGCAAGTTTCATGGCTGATCCACAGGGCTATTTCCTTGCATCCTTGCCTAGTTTATTTGATTCAACAAAATACATGGCCGTAATTGATATTATCTCAGCACACTTACACGAGGAGGAGTATCTTGAGGAGATTAAGGATGCATACACTAGGTGGCCAGGTGATCCTGATATTATTGATGCATTCTACAGATTTTCGGTGAATGTTAAAAGAATTGAAAATGAGATACATAGGAGGAATGTTGATCCAAGGCTTAGGAACAGATGTGGTGCTGGTGTTCCACCTTATGAGCTGCTCATACCAACTTCAGAACCTGGGGTTACTGGAAGAGGTGTACCAAATAGCATAACGATATGATAAAATACTAGTATTTGTTTTAACATTAAATCCAATGCTCCCTGAAAGTTTCGGCCCGATGTCCTTCTTTGAATAGGAAATGAGCTCGCGTAGATCATATGTAGAGTGAGTGGTTGCTAATATCTTAACTCTTGTACAAGATTGTTTCCGCATATACATAAATAAAATTGTTTCTGCATATACATATAGACTCACACCTAAAACATTTATATGGGTTGAACCATCGCAAACTTTTCAGTTGGTGGCTTTACGGTTAGGCTATAATTGTGGCAGTTATATTTGTGACCGCTCAGTAGTCATTCTTTCACTACTAAAGTTCATATGGGGTTGAACCCTCGCAAACATTTCTAAACATGATAGATGTAGATGGTTGTTGCCCCCTTGAACCCCCGGCAGGGGCGACCATGGAGGTGGGCGGGGAGGACTGTAACAATTAGCAAAATTTCGGTAATTCTATACAACTTGAACAACTATTACATTGTTTATTTACCGAACAACTTGACTTAAATTATAATTTTAAGTCTTAAAAGTCTAGGAATTTAACCAAATCATAGCTTGGTATTGTCACACCCCGACCCGCAGCGGAAAAGGTGACCGGGGCATGATTGGGTTATCATCAAAGCTCATGACATTTATTATACGTTTCATATTCATTAATACAATTTAATAGGAAGTTTACAACCATAATTACATCATGACCTAACATCAATCTAAGCTTCTTTGTTTTCTTCTAAGGCATTTCCTATGTTTTCCTTGCTTCATCCTGTTCACCTGTATCATGTGTAAAAGGGTTTTTGGATCAACAAAAAGTTGGCGAGTGAATCCTATGGAAAACATTTGAACAAGTTTATTTAATTGATTATGAAGTGAGTGCACAACCACACATGAGTAAAAATAGATGTAAACTTATTCAACAATCATTAGATATTAAATAAAGCACACATGAACAATAATGGAACGTTTAGAGGCACGCGTTGCTCTACTCGTCTCTCACGAGGAACTGATGGGCCTAATGAATGAATTGCATAAACATGATAATATGAAAGACACAACTACAAACAATATAAACTCACTGATACACACATGAACAATAATGGATTGGTTTTGAGGCACGCGTTGTTCAACTCGTCTCCCACGAGGAACTGATGGGCTTAATGAATGAATTTCATATAATTTGACAAAATGAAATACGTAATCACAACAATATAAACAATCTAAGTTTAGATCACGATATGGTATGGCACAAGTTTAAATAAACGAGTTAATTATTTGGTGACACATGACACACCCCAAAACGTGTAATTAAAAAGGGGAGTTGTAAGATTCACTCACAGTGGGTGCGTTCGGTTGATGATGTTGAATCCACGCGAAGTGGTTTTAACCACGAGTGAAATTAACCTAGATAATGGCATAATGTTTCGGTGAGTAAACGGATTTTATTAATCCATTTTAGTAGGATTGTTGGGTGTATTTTTGTAAGTTTAAGGCTATTTTCTAACCTTAAAAATGTTATTTTTAAGTATTTTTAATTGATTTTTAATTAAAATAAATAAATAAAAATAATAAAAAAATTTGACTTTTTTGACCGTTGACCGTTGACCTTGACTGTTTGACCGGTTCGTATGCGTGTATATGTGCGCTGAGTGAGGCTCGAACCCGAGACCTCCCGTACGCGTGCACGCAGCTCTACCAACTGAGCTACGTGTCTAACCCGAAATATTTCTGTTTTTAATTATATTTATATATTAATTAGATTAAACAGAAAATCCTTTATTTTTAAAAACGATTTTAATCCAAGACTCGGTGCGCTCCACAGGTCTCGAACCCGGGACCTGTGGTTTATGCTAACACATAGTCCACCGCTGGACTGTGTGTCCAACTTGTTAACTTAACTGATTTTTATTATACTTAAACACAAACTAAGTATTTTCATTTCTGACTTATTTAAAAAGTTAGATATTTGTCCGGATCGGTGCAGTAGACCGGACTCGAACTCGTGTCCTGTGATTAAACATACACACAGTCCACCACTGGACTGTGTGTCTAACTTGGTTATTTTTCCGGTTATTAATAAACTTAACATGTAACCGTGGTGACTCCGGTTCGGTTAACAAAAAAGGCATTTTTATTAAGGCAGCATGCGTGGGACAAGATTCGAACTCGAGACGTTAGTGTGTTTAATGTGCACACAGTCCACCGCTGGACTGTGTGTCTAACCCGAGTTATAACTTGATTTTAATTATACTTAAACATTACAGAACTTCGTCTTCTTCGTTGATTTTAACCAGAATCGGGAATCCGACTGGTTCGATGATTAAATCATGATCGTTAGCGTGTTTCAGTTAATTACAGGTGAGATATAAATAAAAAGAAAGAAGAATTAGGCGTAAGGTATACCGACTGGACTCCTCTGTTTTTCCGGCAGAACTCCAGCGACAGCAACAGGTTCCGGCGTCGTGTGTCTTGCAGCAGCGAGTCTTCAGAAAGCTTGAAAAGGATGTGGGTGACTTCGGTATAAGCTCAGGGGGTTCAGTAAGGCTTAGAAATGGAGGGTTCGGTTTTCCGGCGATGAGCAGAAGATTTCCGGCGAGTGAGTTTTCGCCGAGAAGGGTGCGGTTTTGAGCGAAAAAGTTTGCAGAGGTTCGAGGGGGTATTTATAAGGCAGGTTATCGATGAACTTGGTCCAATTTCCGACTTGATTCAAAGTCATTACGTTTTCCGGCGGTTATAGTTGGTGTCGCGGACTCAGGCGTCGGTTATAACCGATGTAGCGATTAAGTTTTACGTTATAACTGAAGAAGTCGTAAATTATTGGCGAGTTAATCGGGATTTTCGACGACTGCAATTTTGGGCGCCGGTTTTGAATTCGGAAAAACATGTTATGAATTAAATGATTCTAATATTTAACAAAGAATACAAGTGGCGCAGTGGTTTAAGTGTTGAGTGTTAAGACTTTGCTGGACCGGTTACTGACCCGGGTTCGAAACCCGGCAGGAACATATTATTTTTATTTTCTTATTTTTAACAGTTTTTCAAAAACAATTTATATATTCCAATATAATAATTAATTATGTATCGTTTAAAATTATTTTGGGCATTAAATTCGCAACGAAATTTTTAACTGATTGTTCGGTTGATAAACGGAGCGGATTTGGTAAATCCGTTTTTGACAGATGTTACAGGTATGATAATGGATACGTCAAAATCACAAATATATAAAACCATATCCTAGAAAAATGACAAAGACGCGAACACGAAATAAATACCAGTACTGGTTACGGTACACTCTCATAATACAAAATTAAGACATAAGATACGCCTGTACTGTTATACCATAAAACTTTATTTAAAATACCAAATTGTCCAAGTCTACAGCAAAATACAGCATTTGGCAGCAAAATGAAGCATCCCACAGCACAAAACAAAAAATGTCCCAAATTCAAAAATAAATATTTTTAGCTAAAGAATAATAATAGGTGTTAGAAATAGTATAAAACCCACATATAAATCTTATTATTTAAAGCTATACGGTTTGTTCATGCAATAAAGCCGGTACAGGAACTGAACTCAAAATGACAAATTTATTAGTCTGAAGAGCTAGATTAATTAACGGACAATAAAAATTGTACTGGAATTATTATGATCATAAAATGTTATAAGTAAAACTATGTTAGTATTTCACCCGGTACAATACCCGAACTAACTTTATCAACCCATCAACGAAACAATAAGACTAGTAATTTATTTTGGCATGCTATAACATCAATTTAAAGTGTTGTGACATTAGTTTTAATAAAAACTTATATGTATAGTTTTTGTAGTTTATAAAAGTTTATAAAAATTACATATTATTTATAAAAAATATATATAACACCCCCCCCCCCCCCCCAAACACCTCACGGCTATAATGGGTGATTAATCCCGATGCCACTTATCCCTCCATAATGTGTTGGCAATATTATGAGTAGGCTTAGTGTAATATGAGTTGTAAGAACCTAAACATAACACCACAAATCAAAACCATTTCCTTTCATTTTTCTTTCATTTCCTTTCAATTTTCTTTCATTTTCATACACCAAAACTCAACAAGAACACTTCCATTTTACTCCCAAAAATCAGCCCAAGCTCCATTATCTTCACTTCAATTAAAAACCAAACACAAGAACTTTAAGCATGCATGAAGATCTAAAGGAGATCTAAGGAACTTCCAAGGATTAAGAGCTCACTTTGGAAGCTTGGAACTCTTGATCAACCTATTTTCTTCATCTTTTAGATCACCATAGCCTTGTGCTAGTAGTAAGATCTTAAACCTCATCTTATACTTTTTATTTTATAAAAATTACACAAGATCATCATTCAATATATTTAACACGATGAGATAAATGACACACGACACACCCCAAAAGATTTTATTGTAAAAAGGGGAATTAGGAAGATCTACTCATGGGTTGTGTGTTTTGATTCCTTGAGAAAACTCCAAATGACGAAACTGCCCTAAAAATATAAAATACAAAAGTACTAAACCACAAATAACACATAACAAAACTACAACCTACAATTTGGGGATTTGTATGAAAAATATATTTATTAATTATTTATTTTTTATTCGCAAGGTACATCTTGTTTCACCATAGTTTCCTAGATCCGGATGATAACAGAGATCGTCACCTCTTGGAAGGTTAGGAGCTATCCCGACAAAATAACTTTACAAATATTATATAAAAATAATCAAAGTGCGAATTTATAAAGGATAATTATTAGTCGTAATTCAAGTAAATTTTTTAATATAAAAATAAATCAAGAGATAAAATTTATATCAAGAATTCCATAAATTATATAATTTCTGGAAAATTTAGTCTAATATTTATAAAATTTATAAAATAAATTAACAAAATGAACAAAAATTCTTAAAAGTTAAACCAACTATGCAAACATATACCAATCACTATTCCATATTCAATTTCATCAAAACATAAATTAAAATCAGAATCCTCAAATTTTATCATCCAAGAACCCTAACAAAAACATAAATAAAATTTTGGATTTTGGATTCCCTCAATCACATAAATTGATAAAGGGGTTTTGTAGATCTCGAAAAAGAAAGCAAGTTGGGTTTGGAATTCATGATTTACTTAAGGATTGAGAGAGAAGTTGAGAATTGAAATTACAAGCCCTAGAAACGTCTTTGCTTAAACTCACGAGTTATAGATGTTGTTTGAGTGAATTGAGGGTGAGGATTTGTATGAGAGAGGTGGAGAAATCGTTTTTAATTTTTATTTAACATATGTCTTAAATTTTATAAATGATAATAAAATTTACAAATACAATATGTCGGACCATTAGTTCACTAAAACTGTATTTGTAAAAATGTCAAGGGTAAAGGCGTACAACAAAGAAAAACTTAGTGGCAAAAATTCAAAGTCACAAAGTTTGATGGTAAAACAAAAATATCAAAAAGATAAGTAGTACTAACAACTTAATAAATTATATGTATAATAATTAAGATCTTACTATTATTTTTGTTGCAACATGAAGTTTCATAACATATTTTAGGCAATGCTATTCTTAACATATCGACCCTAACTAAAAACAACTTGTTTTAATCGAAACTTAATTTGACATAACAACTTGTTCCAAACATTAGTTAACTAAGAAGATGGAATATGCATGATTTATTGTATCAGTGTTCGACCAACATTAATTAACTAAGAAGGAATATGCATGATCGATTGTATCAGTGTTCGACCATAAATGTGGCCAAAGCACTCATGATACACATGAGATATTTGTGTGAATACTCCTGGTTATTATGGTTGATGACATGTAATTGTTTGTTTGCATGATGGTTGATGACATGTAATTGTTTGTTTGCATGATAAGATTGTCTATATATACAGTTCAAAATAACTCAGAACCAAATAACATAAGCAAAACTGTTTAAGCTGATTTTGTGTGAATATCAAATGGCTGGAA